>MUZH01004100.1:0-43201 GCA_003012965.1 Juglanconis oblonga | reverse complement strand
GACTTCTTTTGTTGTTCAACAACCCATGTTTTGCACTGCGATAAGCGGGAAGGGGTTGGGAACACTGCGTTTTGTGGGCGGGATAAGAGAAAACCCATTCGACAGAGGGGGGCTTGGAAGGCGTTGGTTGGCATGCTGTGTATCTTGCTGGGTTCGGAAATATCACCACCACCCCCACCCACATCATACCTTATTTACCCCCTGACTGACCAATGGGTCGGTCGATGTTTGCCATGTCATGTCATCATGTACTTGCCTTGCTATCCTTTAGACAAGCGTTGCTTTTTGTATGTACCCCTAACCTAACCAATCCGCCCCGCCCCGCCCCCCTCCCCGCCAAAAAACAACAACTGATGTTCGATATCGCCCGAACAACAAATTCGTCTTGCCCTTCGCGAGTCTGCCTGAAGACGAAGGATAGTTGTAGGACTTCAGCCGCAAAGACTCCTGGGCAGAGGGTTTGTCTGTCACGATCAACGTGCACCAGTCGGCGAGGCGATATCGCAGCAGAAGCACAGCCAGAAGAGGAGCGTGATGATCGGAAGGGCAGACATCTGCTAGAAAGAAAACTAGACCATGCCATTAGCACTGAGCCATCCTGCAGACGTCCGTCTTCAGATGCATTTTTTGCAATCTGGCTTCCTCCCAGGTGGGCTTGTCCTTGTTCTACTTCTACCGTGCGTCTCACAGCCTGAGCAAGATACAAGCGAGGCTTCACTGCTGGAGGAAGAGCCCTTCCAGTTGGACGTGATTGTCTCGTCGCCATCGCACAGGTCATGCAAGACATGCATGCCCGTCTGGACGGTTGTCANNGAGGAGCGTGATGATCGGAAGGGCAGACATCTGCTAGAAAGAAAACTAGACCATGCCATTAGCACTGAGCCATCCTGCAGACGTCCGTCTTCAGATGCATTTTTTGCAATCTGGCTTCCTCCCAGGTGGGCTTGTCCTTGTTCTACTTCTACCGTGCGTCTCACAGCCTGAGCAAGATACAAGCGAGGCTTCACTGCTGGAGGAAGAGCCCTTCCAGTTGGACGTGATTGTCTCGTCGCCATCGCACAGGTCATGCAAGACATGCATGCCCGTCTGGACGGTTGTCAGCGTCCCAAACGACGGCCTGCTATCGCAGCGATTGTTTGCTTGCCCACGCACGCTTGTCGTATCCCTCGACAACCATCGTGTGATCGAACCTCCAGGGCAGTGTTGCGTGTCCGTAATACATAGTGACAGGCACAACTCGACTTCCGCTGGTCAGGGCGAGGTCGTGGTTTCGGGGGGGGGGGGTTGGTTCAAGGCGTCAGCGTCGTCATTTGTGCGAGAGACGCGCCTGGCTCGATCGAGTCGAGGCCATTCAACAAGGGGCTCCTCCTGTGCCTTGTCCGTCTGTGTGATGTGCCACGTGGTTCAGACCATACGCACGCAGTCAGACAAGACCTCACAGAAGCAAAGAAAGCCACATCCATGGCGTCCGCCCGCGGACCCTGTCTGTCTGTGTCTGCCCGGCAGCAGGCCGTGAGGCAGTGAGGCACGCATCTCGGAAGGTTTCGCACCCCTGTTGCCCATCGGTCTGGGTCCGCCCCAATCGGGGGCCGCCTCGGTGGCCTACGCCGACGGGATTGGCTGCTGAGGGCATCCGCATCCCTGTCGTCGGTCCCCAATGGAGTCAAGTGCCGTGCGGGATGGCTCGGTCGGCTGAGCCGCGAGACGTTCTGTCCAGCAAAACGTCTCCTGGGAGTGGTGTGTGTAGGGTTTAAAAAGGTGACGACGTCCCCTGAGTCTGCGGCTTCCCTCGCCCTCTTCGTGCGATGGTCTTGTAGAACATGTAGAACGGACATGTTTCCCCTTGTTGCGCCCCGAGAGTCAGTTCCCCCCCTGCCTTTCCGACACGACGAGTGATCGATGGTGTGTGTGTGAGAGAGAGAGGCGCATCCTCCTCCTCCTTCTCCTCCTCCTCCTCCTCCTCCTCCTGCTGCTGCTGCTGCTGCGCGATTAATGCACGCTACCACGCAAACGAACGAGAATCCCACGATTACACAGAGGCGACGTGGCCAGCTGCATCCCCTATCCTCTCCTCTCTGCCGACCTGCGGTGGCCCGCAGACGATTTCGCACCCGCTAGGGCCATTGTCTGTGTATCGCGAAGACGAGCAAGCAGCAAACTGGCGCGAGGAGAGAAAAGGCGTCAGGAATATATTAGGCACGGCACGCACGCCGGTGTACGTCGGGTGCCTGCGCGCGCATATGCACAAAGTCCATAAGAGAGAAAGAGACCAAAGAATAGAACGACGATAACCGGCCCCCCCCCCTTCCTCTCCTCCACTCCCCGGCCCGAGGTCGCACCCGAACCGCTCCAAGGGAGTAAGGAAGAAAAAGAAGACTGCGAGTCTCATAATCTGCAGAGAAGCCGGAGATATACGAGCGATATTGAGCGTGGGTGTTGTTTGTTGGACGACACTCCCTCTCGGTCGCGAAACTGGAATCCAACGAGAATCTACTGCCTCCGCCGAACCAGGGGCGAGGCCAACGACGTCCTTCTGGCAATCCTGCACGGACTACTGGCACTGCTCAGCAAAGCCAGCAGCAGCAGCAGCAGCAACAACAACAACAACGACAAGACGCACTCATGACAGCCGTCCTCCCGTCTGGGGCCTCGCCGGTGTCGGGCTTCTCTGCGCCGCTGAACGAGGACGAGGACTCGCAGTCGTGGGACTTCCTCGAGTCCCTCAGCGCTGACGCAGGTTCCTTTGCTGGCTCTGGCTCTGGCGACTTTGTCTTGCCTGGCGCCAGCCCGTCTATGATCAGCCAAGAGTCATGGGTAAAGGTCAACAACCACAATGCCGCCGGCCAACAGATGAAAACGCTGTCGACACCGTCGCCGGTGATGTCGCAGAATACCCACGCGCCGTCAGCATCGCCCTTCTCTGCCGATGCGACATTAGGGACCACGTCCGCTACTGGCATCGACAGTGGCATTGACAATGGCAACGGCGCTATGATGTTCGACTTTTCAAACATCCCCCTCAACACTCAGCAGCAGGCCTCACAGCAGCAGTTTGCCGCACATGCGCTTCTCAACGAGCAGGTAGCGGCTCTTGCGCCACATGATTTTGTCTTTACCCACACTCCTCAGGACGTGATGATCTCGGGCTTCACCCCGGGCTTTCACACGATGCCGATGCTGCCCGGAACGTCCTACACGACCATAGACCAGCAAGCGCAGTTCACCCAGCAGCTCGACATACCACTGTCCATGCAGGGTCATGCCAACGTGGACCCGTGGGACCCGACGAGTGTTCAGAACAACGCCTTGGTCTCGGAGAACTTCACCACCCCGCCGCCACCGAGATCAGATGGCTCGTCGTCGTCCATCTCGCCCAGTCCAAGGAGCTCGGCCTCGCCAGCAGTCAAGCAGGAGCCTCGCGCTGCCCACAGCAAGAAGGCCAGTTCACAATCCATCCACATCCCCAGGAAGCCGGCGGGCGTCCAGAAGGCGCAGAAAAGGAAGACGCAACCATCCCCTCGCTCGGTGTCGGACAGTCCGGATCACAACAAGTTCTCGGACGGGATCCTCATGTTCTGCAACCAGACCGTGGAGAACTGGGGCAAGAGCCACGGCTTCGGCGACCTGGAGAACATCGAGCGGTCGTCCCAGAAGGGCAGGAAAGGCGCGCTGTCCGAGGAGGTGCGCGCCAACGCCCTCAAGGTGCGGCAGACGGGCGCGTGCTTCTGCTGCCACGTGCGCAAGGTCAAGTGCGACCAGCAGCGGCCGTGCAAGAACTGCGTCAAGCTGTGCGCGCAGGTGCCCGAGGCGGTGTGCTGGAAGTTCCCGGACTTCAACGACGTGCTCTTCCCGGACTTCCTCCGGGGCCACTTCCGGCGGGATGAGATGGCGCGCTTCGTCGAGGCCAACGTGGCCTCCTTCACCCTCAACGGCGTCGAGGTCCCCGCCCGGGTCACGCTGTCGTCCGGCCCGACGTTTGGCACCAAACTCGTCGTCAACGCCAAGTTCTTCACGCCCAGGGAGCCCACGTCCGACGTCCTGCAGCAGTGGTACCACTTCATCGGCGACCGCGGCGTGGACCTTGAGGCGCTGCGCGCCGCGCCCATCGGCCTCGACATGCACACCACCACCGCCACCACCAGCACCGCCAGCACCACCAGCACCACCACCAGCGCCACCACCACCACCGACGGGGGCGGGTTCGGGGCGGCTTTGTCGCAGCAGCGCAGCGAGCTGCGGCGCAAGGTCGAGGCGTACGTGGACGCGCTGGTGGCGGAGCCCAGCTACGCGCTGCAGCTGACCGACTCGATCCGCAAGACGGCGGTCCCGCGCAAGGTGCTGCATATCGTGCAGCGGTACTGCCAGGCGTCCGGGTCGCCCATCGTGCGGCGGGCGCTGTCCATCTACGCCATGCACTACGTGATGACGCGGCACCTGACCATGACGCCGCAGACCATCGCGTCGCTGCAGGCCGTCAACCCCGTGGCGGCGACGGGGCCCTTCCTGACGCCGCGGCTGCTCAACCGGCAGATCAAGACGGTGGTCGACGACGTCATGCAGCACGAGGTCAACGCCTTGTTCGACGACTTCACCAAGCGGCTCAAGTCCAAGAAGCGCGAGGAGTGGGCGCCGTGCCTGGCCGCGTTCCTGGTCTTCACCCTGCTCATGGAGGCGATCGAGACGGCGGCGGACGTTTTTGCCATCACGGAGAACGAGATTGAGATGCGCAACCGGCAGCCGGCCAGGTTCAGGAGGACGTATGCGCTGACCATCAACGATGACATCGAGAACATGCCCTTCAAACAGTTTGCATATCAGTTCCACCACATCTACCAGACGCACTCCAGGGATGCGTCGGCCAAGTCGTTCAACCCGTTGTCTGGCGAGGGCCTGAACGAGCTGGCGGAGCTGGGTCCTGCAGGGCTGGAGCTGGTGCTTGGGCTGAAGAGTCTAGTACAATTTGATTGTGAGTTTGGCCTTGTCTCCGGAAGAGAGCGACGTGGACTAGATCCTGGGGGCGTTTGGTCCAAGCTGGCGCTGACAATGAGTGACTGTAGGGAGTGAGCTGGACTGGCTCAGCTGCGACCCCATCTTGCCCAACGATGAGAGTCACCCGTATCCAATGAATGTGGAAGAGAACTACGCCGGTCGTCTGGTGGCCAAGTTCTTGCTGTCGTTTGATCGGCCGGGGTACATTTTTGCGTCTGCGTAGTGGCGCTGCCCGAACTTGGGGACCTGCGTCTGTGGGCATGAGATGATGAGCCGAGAATCGAGCGAATGGTCAAGGGGATGATGATAAAGCCACGCAGAGCTTGATTGCATTGATTGCATGATGAACGTTGACATGATCTAAATGCTACCCACAAAAGGGTCTATCCGGGTGCATAGTGTGTACTGTATGGCATGTACGTACGTACGTATGTACGTGTGTATGTATATATGTATATATGTATGTATGTATGAATGAATGTAGGCAATAGCCATGGTTTTCCCCAGCCTCAAAGATCGACGATCTCGGCGAACGGTGTGGAATATGGCGTCTTAGGAGAAGGGAGCAACGAGGCTCAAGCCGAAGCGAACCTGAAGCCCCCAACCCCCGATTGATCTAGGACCTGTCGATTGGAAGATTGACATCATGAGAATTTGATGGCTCCTTGGGGAAATCGAACTGCCGCAGCAATCAACCCTGAATTCGCCGGAGCGAACAGAGGATCGCTGGGCACAGGTCCAGTATAGGTATGTCGATGAGACATGATGGTACCCCTCCCTGCGGTTTTCTTCCTACGCAAAGCAAAAGACTGAAAGGGAGGGGGGGGGGGCGCGGCCCAAAGTCGGATGATAGCAGCTCGTGATGGAAATGACAGCCTGGGACACGCTGCGCTCAGGTGAGCCGTCTCCTCCTCAAGGGCGCATCGTCGACCGGTTTGGCCGCCAGAGACTGTGTGGTCGAACAGCGGGGGAAAGGGGGCTGCAGTCCTGCTGATCGAGTCAACTGATGTCTGTCCGTGTTAGTCCCATTGGTGCACTTGGATCTACACCAACAGGGTGGATAGGACGGGCTGTCTAGGCCCTGGATTTGTTCTCCCACGAGACCAATGAAAGAAGTAGCCGTCTTGCGCATAGCGAGAGACACAGCGGCAGGCATTTTGTGGGTTTGATGACGGTAGACGGTAGTACAATAGTAGGAAATCCTCGTGAAAGGCGAGGGGAAGAGAGAGAGAGAGAGAGAAAGAGAGAGGGAAGATGCGCGATGTGCGATGTGCGATGTGCGGTATGCGGTATGCGGTATGCCATGTGCGAGACAAAAAATGTTGTGTTCGCGCCGCAAACCTGCAGAATACCCTCATAGAATGAGTGAGAATCGGAGCCTGGAAGTCTTTTCTTGGGGAAGATGCGACATTCTTTGCTGGAGTCTGGCTCTTGATGGTTGTTGGTTTGTTGTTTGGGAGAAAGGAAACGGCAGCACGAGGAGAGCAAAACCAATTTGTACCATTCGAAGTTTCTGCGCAGGTGAAAATTTACGCGACGGGTTGGGGACAGGGATCTGCAACTCTGTCAACCCCTGTCCGGACTAACCTGGCGCCGAGATGCCGACGCGCGCCAGACTTTGACTTTGACTTAACCTTGCCGGCGCCGTCACGATATGTTTTTTGTCCTTTCTTTCCTCTCCTCTTCACACTTATCCGCAGCACTAATCAACCGATGTTGTATCCCCAACTCGATATACGGTCATATTTGCCTGCTAGATCATCATGGATCTCGTCCCGCCCTTGATTGCAGTCCCGATATGCGTTTATTGCTCGTACGCAGATCGGGCTGGCGGGCTTTCCGACACCACACACATCACAACAACCACCGCAACCACCATACACTCTTCACAGGGCAACAGTGATCGAGAGATGGAGAATCAGAAGGCAAGCCAGCCGCATGGGAAAGACAAGGGCGCTCAGCGAAAGCTCGGAGGCTCGCCTCATTTCTGGATTCCGAGATGGAGGAATGCATCGGCTTCAGTCGGTACATATCGGGCAGCAAGTGCTGTCGCGATGTTCATCCACTCTTCAGTCTCGTGCCCTCAAAGGTCGCTTACACCGTGAGCGCTCCCACGGTTGCTTCCGGTCGTCCGCGGTCTCGCACGCCCTCGCACGCCCTTGTCCGCCTTAATCCCGCGACGGACCGTGTCGTCCCTTGGCCTCTTTGGACGACAGCTTGTCACGGCCCTGGTACTCATTGGCCCCTGCATGCAATACCGCTCGGTTCTCTCGCAAGGGGTTAGATCGTCTTATCTTGTGCAACTTGCCGTGGACCAGGCGACCAGTCAAGCTACTGGACTTGTCCGAGCGTGGCTGCTCTTGGGCTTCGTACATCCCGCACACTGGCCGATCCTCATCCCCGTTTCCACGTCCAGTAGCTACCCCTGATCGATCGCGATGACAGAGGCACCATCAGATCATGACAGCATGATTACAGGAAAATGACAGGAAAACCATAGAGTGTGCCATACTTGAAAGAATGAGGTGACACAGCCGGGTCACTTGAGACTCCTGCCGGAGCCCCCACTGGCTCCAGCGCCGTAGCTCGGTGCTTACCGGATTCAGGTAGGCGAGGGTCTCACGACGACTTCACTTTTAATATCTTCACCGGCCTCTGTGTCATGAATCATCCAACGACAATCCCATCCAGGAGGATGGCAGCCCTTTCGGTCTTCGCCAATAAGCTCCAAACCGCCTGTCCTCGTGATCTTCCATCTACTATCAACCCTAGATTGTCATACCGAGTCTCTTGGCAACGTGGGATATTTTCATGGGCTTGCTTGAGGCTGAGGACCTCCTCGATCGGATCTCGAGACGCGCACCTCCGCCCGCCTCGTCAATGGACTGCGGAGGAGTCTCGGAAGTGGCAGACTGCTAGGGCAGGACGTTTCTATGAGGGCTTTCGCGGCTATAAATTCCAATATCCCCCCTCGACAAGATGGGCTCCAGATTACCTCGACGCTGACAGCAACACGACTAGACACAGAGCACGTCTCCACAACTGATTCCCCAGCGTTCTTGCTGTCCACTGTCCACTCATCGAGCATCTTTACCCAGCTCGACTCCCTGCCACAACAAGCTGGACGATCTGTTCACGAAGTAACTCCTGCTTGACGCATCTTTTCCTGACTCGCTCCACTGGTCAGGATTTATCATATTAGAGGTCTCTCAAGTGCCACGATAGCCATGACACTTTGCGCCATGCCTGTTTCTTTCAGCTCGGGGAATGACAAACCGCCCTCAAAGCCGCAGCCCATCGACCCCAGTAAGTACTCGATCACATGAGTATGTGGAAATGCAAGCAGAAGGAACAAACCGCGACAAAAGTTTTGATCGCTGGTTCCGCGGGGTCTGCCGAACTCCAGGCTTACCAAGGCGCCTAACGTCGCACGAGTTGGCTAACGACATGTCTTATCAACCAGCCTACGGACAGAGCCGTTGAGGGTATGTGTGTGACGGGTCGGCCTGCTGTCTTCGAAAGGTGGGAAGTCCGGGGGTTGACCGGTCGAGAGGATGGCGTGGGGTCGCTTCAAGATACGTTTTTGGGTGCGGCTTACCATCATGCACTACTGCATATGTCGGAACCTGCAGGAAAGGAGGACTGTACATTGTTTCACGTTCTGCTGCCTGGTTTTCAATACACTCGCGTGGCTTGATATGAGTACCACAGTACCAATGTTACCTGTCGATCGTCGCTATCTTGCATATTATCAATCTTGCTCCCCATCCCACAACCTGCCACGTGTGGCTAGCACCCTCGCACTCGTTTCCCCTACCTACCAGAAATCACTGGCTCTCGCACCCTGCGAAGACTCGACGCGATGTCCACTACTGGAGTCCTTCCAACTTCTACACCCCGGCGCCAGCTGCACTGCTTCGCCTTGTTCGGCCGGAGGGGAGAGGCCGGGAACGTATCTCGATGGTCGACGATGAGCTGGCACTCCTGAGAAGCTTGCCACCGGGGAGTCCCTGTTCCAATCCAAGTCCGGGATATGCTGCTCATCGCTGACAATAGAACGCTGTTCCGATGCCGTATGACCCATCTGACCGCGACCGAAGCGGCAACCAGTGATGATGCTCGACGATCGTCTGCTGCCTTCACCGCCATTCTTCGCAACACCATCACCATCTCCATCACCATCACCATCTCCATACATGGCAGACGGGTTCATGCGGCTTTGCCGATGAGCATGCGGAGGAGATGGAGGTTCATCACGGTTGAAGTCGTGGATGGGAGTCTACGTAAGCCCAATCATTCGTCAGCTACCAAGATGCATGCTCGGCTACGGTACCCATGTACCAGAGCCTCGGGTCGCGTATAGATGCCCTTCTGAAAGGAGGGCTTCTGGGTACGGAACCCGGCGATATCCCCTTGCACACTCCAACGACAAACCGTGGAAGCGCAATGACCACCTGTTCTAAGCGAGGAAGGGAAACGACCGATCCCACGGAAGACTTACCTGGAGGACTTCGGCGGGCGTTCCGCCTCGCTTCTGCGGGCTCGGGAAAGGTGGCATCGGCAGCCTGCCCGACGCACTGTGCCGGTCGACGCTGAGAGGAGGACTCCTCGTGTTGCGGCTCCACGCCCAGTCGCTGAAGTAGTTCATCAGCAGCGGGCTGCTGACCGTGCCGAAGTACCCGCCGCGCTCCATATGCGAGAGGTCGCCTTCCCACATGCTTGGGCTGGGCGTCCGCAGCCAGATGGATCCGGCCGGGTGACTGCCCGGGGAGGTGATGATGGGCGGTGCTGCTGGTCGTGCCTCTTGGTCGTCGTCCTCCATGACCCCGTCGAGCCCGGCACCACCACCACCACCGCCAGCGCCGCAGCCGCAGTGCTCTTGTTGCTCTTGTAGCTCGTGCTCGGCTGGCGAGAGGTGCACGTTGTCCTCCAGGTCCTCCGCGGCGGCGGCGGCGTCCACCAAAGGGGGGACGTCGACGACCGGCTGTGCGGCCCCGATGGCTGGCTCGGGCACATCGATGCCGTGGGGCCACTCGACGACGCGCTTGCTGAAGAGCAGGCCGTACAGCCGGCGGCAGAACTCCTCACGGAAGGGCCCCGGGATGTCGGCGAGGACGCGCGCGTAGCCGTTGGCTTGCGCGAAGACGGGTGCATGGTCGACGAGCCGCGCGAGGATCTTGTGGTCGAAGACCCAGAGGATGAGGTGGTCGGTCAGGTCGTCGGGCTGCAGGCGAGGCTGCTGCTGCTGCTGCTGCTGCTGCTGCTCCTGGCAGCCACGCTTGCTGGCGATGCTGGCGGGGGTCCGCTCGGGGGGAGTCGGGACCTCGTATGCTGCGGGGTTGGTGAAGGCGGATGAGTCGGAATGGTCGAGAAGAGGCGTGATGTTCGCCCGCAGTCGATCCTCCGTGTTGACTTTCACAAGGACATGGATGTACCACATGTAGCTGATAACCTTGTCGGCAGCGCTCTTAGCCTGGAAGGCTGCAATGCTGGCTGGTGTGTTTACTTCCATGGTGTTTTGACCTAGTGCAGGCTTCTCTGACAGTTATTGGTATTGAGTTGTGTTTTGGATTATGCCTGTCTGGACAAGAAGGAGATTTAAGCTTCGAGACGTGAGAAGCTGTCCCTGTTTATAAAACCCCCGGAAGGACCCGAAATCACACACTGGATTCCATGATGGTTATGACTGGGAAGTATTCAAGCTATTCCTTCTTGTAGGGCCCTCGGAAGGACCTGGAGTGGCCCTCTGAAATTCATGATGCTTGTGACTCGTGAGCGTTCAGACTGTCCCTGGTACCGTTGTGAATCACCAAGCTCACCTCATTACTGGGGCAATCAAGATGAGATATTCAGGGAGCTTGTGCAAAGAAGTCATGGGGAGGAGAAGGGCAAACAATGATGAAACGTGGTGAAGGCTAGGCACGTGGGTGTCAGATCTGCAGGCGACGCAAACTATCCTGGTGTTCTCGCACAAAAGATCAGCTATTACCTTCCTGATGACTCGCACTATTGGCGTCATGTTCTCACTGCCTCAGTACAGGATATGTGATAAGAGCTAGTACGAACTGGCAAGAGTTCAGCCTTGTGGACGGAGGTGTTTCTCCTATCGATCAAACGGTAATGTAACCCTTGGTGTGTCCTCCATCTCACTAACCACGCGGTCGTGAGCCTCCTGGACTACTTCTAGTCATGTAAGGTGATGGTCAGAAATCCGAAATCCATTGCATCACTAACAATGTTGAGACAGAAGGGTGCATCGACCCAGGAATATACAATAGTGTCATAGTGCACATCCCTTCCCCTCAATCAGGGATTACACTTGCCAGCCAGTCTACCCATCGAAACCTGATGTCCAAGGAGCCTAGGATTGTGATTTGTGCCCATGGGAGGCTTTGAAAATGAGCGCACATACAATACAGTCCAGCTGTTAGGCCTATGCATTTTTCCATCACTGTTTCTACAAGTCATCTATCCAGGTGCCTGGAATCTTCTGCGACGGTCTTTGAACAAACTCCCAGACCTCGCCAGAAAAATGATCATACACCAGCTCCCACTCTACTACCTAACCCATTCATCGGTAAGCCAGCTATAACGAAAGCCAGGGATTCTTTGCATTTGTTTCCAAATATATATATTTAATGAAGGGGTTACCTGAAACAGAACTCTTCCCCGTTTTCCGAAGTTCCACAAACGGATGCCACAGCTGCGAAGAGAAGCGCAACATTCACGTGCGTGCTTAGGAAATCCTGACTGACAACGACTCAAAATAGAATCAAATAGGAATGTCATGAAAGGCGGATTCGCGTAAATATTCAACTCGGTTCCTGGACCACTGGGCCTGGTCGGCACGGCTTTTTGAGATGTATCTGGCCATCGCTTGCGATTACTACTTCCTCTACAAGCCTTTGCCAGACCTGTTGGTCTGCCCCGAGGTCGGAAAACGACCTATCCCATATGTCGTAGAATTTCAGCATCATATCTACTCGTCCTTTCGAATAGGCCAACGTCACCAATTTAGTTTTCAGTTTGATCAGTTTGATTCTCTTTGGGGGGAGCGGGAAAGTATCATTAAGATCAAAGCTGGAGTCTCACACATCAGATAAGGTCATACCACTAGTTATGTGGTCGCAAGATGAAGCCAGACTGTGAGTGAAGTGAAGAGAAGCCCTCCGAAGATCTTGCGGTTCGCCCCTCACAACACATTCATATGGTGGTGACCCGGATGGCACATCGTTGAATGCTGTCACCCTGAATTGCCACCATGGACAGGCTCGCATGAAGGTACATTTCCCACAGTTTTTGGCTGAGCCAGTTGGGGGTCCGAAATTGGAACTCGTAGACTTCGCAACGGCATTCAACATCATCAGTGACATGCAATCTGTATTTGCTTAATATTGAAAGGTTCATACCATGCAATGGGTCGAACTCCTGTCTTGAGGAAGACCTTACTCCAATACCGCCAAATACTAAAGCTTTCATTAAACTAAACTGCATCTCTCAAATCTCCAAACTTAAAATATATCATTTCTTTATCTACTAATATATATGCCCCGAGTGGAGTGCCCACTGGGATAAGGCATACCTTACCAGGATATTTGCATGCACTAGAATAGGTAGGTAGCAATGCGAGGGTCTGCGCTCAACTATACCTAGTATGAAGATTTAGGTAAGTAAGAGAGATATGCTATATTTAGTAAGACTTAAAAATTAAGTATCTTGCTACTTATCTATAGCTTCCGTGCATAGATATATGCTAGGTATCGCGTCGAAGTCGCGTCATATCCTGCTAATCATGTTTGTTTACTGGATAAAGCCCTGATGATGAGGACCCTGATGACAAGGCTAGAGCATGTCTGCATTGACATGCAGATGTCATCCCGCATTTCCCTAGATAGGATGCGGCTCCTGATGTTACGCCAGCCAGGCAAAGACTTCCCAACAATCTGACAGTCTGTGAATACGGCCAATCGAACAACCTCGATCATGTGTATGGCGGAACGTCAGCGTGTCGAATAAAACAGCAAGCACTCGTGCCAGCCTAAAATCGTCCCGTGGCAGTCTTGGAGGAACTAAGAGTGCCACGGGACGGTTTTAGGCCCGCACGGGTACCCAGGGCAGGTTGTATCCAGCGGACTGTGACTGTTCTGCGAGTCTGGCCTATGAAAGTATTGTGTTCTACCACCTGAGAACACGCATGGAAGGCATATGAGGTCATGGTGAAGCCTTTGTGTGCATGTGGCGTTTGTTACAACGCAGGCAAACAGGCTGCAATAGCTTCTTGTGGGAGCAAAAGTAAACAATGACGTCAAATTGAGAGCCAGCGATCAGTTCTGAACAATACCTATAACCTATAGGTATACAAATGGCAAGAGCCTCCCACATCTATGCAGCGTTTCAGTTTCTCGAATTAAAGGGAAAAGAATCCTTCTATCAACTACTAATCTCACCCATCTTCTTTCATCAAACCGTAATTCACCACCGCAGCACGTCCTCTATAGTACACAACCGGAATGCCTACCGAAGCCCAAGTCATCGGTGGCCACAAGGCTAACCTTCACAACCCAAACACTTCTGACGAGGCCAAGGAGCATTCGAAAGACGTCCTCAAGAGTGATTTTAACGGTATGTTCTAAGAACCCCTGCCCTGATCACTATGAAGTCTCTGAGCTGACATGATATCTCTCAGTCATCGTCGACGGAAACCAGACCAAGGACGTTGACCATGTTGCGGCCGGCCTGAAGGGGTGAGAGATACTTCCAACCTACCTATCCAGCCATGCCGTGGCTCCAACCCTGCTGACCCTCCAAATGCATAGAGCAATGCACAACTCCCAGATCCCCGAGGAGGCCCAGTTCGCTGCCGCTGAAAAGCTAGGAGAGATTCAAAAGTGATTGATACTTTCCCATAATCGTTCATAGCATGGATGATTTGCTTGCTGGCGAGGGTTGTGCGGTGACTCTTTTTTTTTTTGTATTTTTTTTTTTTTTGTAAGAAAACATGTCAGTCTTTACTAGACAGACATGATACTGCACATGTGACGATAAGATTGATGTATAATTATATGTTAGCCAGATCGTACGATACCACGCATACTTCATTTTGACAGACCATCAGCCGCATCCTCACAGCCAAGATTGGACTGGACCTGGATCAGTAGATCTGAACCCGACTGCACAATGGAGACGGGTCTATTTGGTTGACTGTTAGCACGGTCGTGATTTGGAAACAATACATACATACAACAGTTTCCTTGCGAGAGGTGTGGTCGTAACCGGGGAATCAACATCAGGAAATTTACAAGACGAATTTCTCTACGCATCGGAATTACGTATCGACCAGAGATTTTAGTAGTTGGGACAGTCTAGCGAGGTCAATCTAAGCTGGGTATGGCAAGACAGCCGGACTTTTCCTTCCGTCCTTGCCCACCGCTCGGATGCCGAACTGAACCACGTCTTTGGGCAAGTTGACCGTGACATTGCCCACATTACCAACATTCAGGCTTCGAGACCACTGCAAGGCACCACTTGGTCGCCAAACCAGTTCATAGCTCGCGACCAAAGGATCGTTCCCGGTGGCCCAAGCAAAACGGCTGTCATTGCCCAATTCCTCCAGCGGTGTGTCCATGCTGGCCGCTGGGAAGCCGATAGTCTCAGATATCGTGACGTTCTTCGGCATTGCAGGTGCGTTTGCAGCGCTCCACATGCTCGCCAGATTAACTCTTGCCACCCGCTGTGTATACGCAAAGTCGACGTACTCCAACAGGTCTCCGTACTGCGTCCCATCCTGCACTCTGACGTTCTGATGTTGGTGTGTGAAGTCCTCGACCGCCTCTGTGAGCCGAATGCCGGGGAACCCTTCGGCCAGGAAACCCTCGTGGTCACCACCACGGAGGAAACGATCCGGGCGGTAGACGAGAGCAACTTGCATATCCGTAGCCTCGGAGGCACCAGCCGCGATCTCGGTGATGAACCGGCCGAGGTTCCGTGCCGGCGAGTCGTTCTCATAGCCAATTATACCAATCTGCTCCGTGTACTCCGCACTCGTCGCGTTGGGATACAGTATGCTGGCTCCGAACAGGCGGACGGTGTAGTTGTTGATGGGCTCAAACGGCGAGAAATGGCCGGTGCCGACGATGTCGTTGTTCCAATTGCCCTCGACATTGGCGCCCTGAGCCTTCAGTGTCTGAGCGAGATGCGTTGCGCCGTACAGACTCTGCTCCTCGCCCGCCGTGGCCGCAAAGAGCATCGTTGCCGCGGGCTTGAGCTTGGCACAGACACGGGCCATCTCCATCAGCACGGCCACGCCGCTGGCGTTGTCATCTGCTCCAGGTGCGTCGCCCGTGTAATCCGAGATATCCAAATTCCGGCTATCATAATGCCCCGTCACGACGTAGACCCGGTTCGGATCTACCGTCCCATTTACCCGCGCCACCACGTTGGTGATGTTGACAGGGAAGAGGATCCGGTCCTCGGCAGGTTGGATGTAGCTGTCGAAGAACACGTCCATATTCCCCTCGGCGTCGGCGGCCATGGACTGCATCTCTTGGTAGATCCAGTCACGGGCGGCCCCGATCCCGCGCGTCGTCGAGTTCTGCATCGAGAGCGTGTGTCTGGTGCCGAAATTGGCCAGAGTCGTCACGATGTTCTCGATACGTGTCTCGTCGATCTCGGCGAGCATGCCGACCAGCTGATCGTCCGGGGCCTGGGGCGTCAGAGGGACGCCCAGCGAGGTCGCTGGCCAGCTTGCGTCGGCGCATGAAGCCCACGGCTGTTCCGGCGGTCCGTAGAGACTCCCCGGAAGATCCAGCCAAGACTGGCCGAGGGCGACCGAGGAGAGAAACAATGACGGTAGCGCCGCTTGGGTGAGTTTTCGCGACAACATCTTGGAGCGGTAAAGCCGTTCCACTTCACGTCCTTCTCAGTCAAAATGGGGTGGGCAAACTTGGAGGTCTTGGTGAAGAGAGTGTCGGGTGGTTCAAGAGCAGACTTTCTAGCTCGGCGAACTCATCATATAGGCTGCCTCGGCGGCCAATTTCTTGTTCTTCCAATGACGCCATGACGAATAATCTTGCTGTGAAGCAAGGACGTTGTCGTGCGCGCCGACGGATCCGATCTCCTTGCGACTCTTGGAGTCCGTTTAAGCTTAATTCTTTAAATGAGGCAAAGGTGTTTAGTGGGTCCGTCCTGCGGGGTCGGTAAGGCTAAGTGAGCGATGCACTCCTAAACGGGCAGGTAATATAGCAAACTGGAGATCATATTACGGGTATAATTGCAACGGTCGTTAGTCCGGGCTCTAGTGGGCGTCAACTATGCAACAATGTCGTAGGGCATTACGGGCCCGTGGCAAGAGGAGGTTCGACATGATGGATCATGGATTCGAGAGCGGTCAGCATTATACAGTACTCCACGTCGCCGCGTACATCCGATTGAAGACCCGAGTGCCAAGGGATGGAGTCTGGAGATGCATAGCATGAGCCCGACGAGGACGGGCACGCCGCCCGCGGAAGCACTTTGCCGGTTGCAACGCCAAAAGCAAACAAACCGTGTGACGCGTAGACGGTCTTTTTTGAAGACTTGCCTATCTGGCACCGTATCATATCCAGCCTCTTTATGAGAGCGCTGTGCCAGTGTTCCTATATAAGTCAGGCTCCCGAATGAACACAGCACAGAGCCCGGTATCTTCTTCGTCGATGACTGCGACTTGTTCCATCCCTGGCAGGATCAAGACAATGTCATAATGTCCCTCACCAATCCGACTATGAGGAGCGCGAGGTTGACGTCACGTCCTCCACAGTCATATACCTCTGTCACGGCTGTTGTTCCGATGCCATGAAGATGGAGACTAGCTGGTCCATCTGTCCCTAGGCCCGGGAATTACCCATAACTGGGTAATAGGTATTACCCACATGCAACCCATAAACGTTAACTAGACCCATAGGCAACCCACGGGTAATGGATAAATTTACAGGTAGTTTATATATCGTGACCTATATCCTAATCCTTAGAAATCCTAATGCACCCTATTCAGAACTAATTATTCGCTACTTAGCTCTGGCACTTGCCCTTTCTACTCGATCTGCATATAAGTATTCAAGATATTTGTTAGAGAAATTTCACCGTCATATAGAAATAGGTAGTTTGCATGTTACCCAAATACTCACCTATAAGTAATTAAATTATGCTTTGGGTGATGGATTTATACCCGAGCGCGGGTTACCCATGGATGGTCCTGGGCCTATCTGTCCCGCCGCTCCTACTGACCGGACATTGACGCTTGTGACGTATGCGAACCGTATCTTCGGATCTTCACGGACATAGTGGGAATAGAACAAGTTCCCTCTCAACAAGAAGATCCCCCATCTTGCAGTGAACTCCTTCTACTTTGACGAAGACAAGCCTGAGATAGGGGAATGCAGCTGAACTACCTATGCACGGTCTGCTGGGTCTAACCCCGTATAATCAGATCAACGCGCCCATAGCGCCAGATTACCTGAGCAACACCGCTTCAATGGAAGGAATGCTGGACGACCTGATAGATTAATTCGGTGCCAAGGGAGTTGATGAAGATTCATCGTTGAACTGGGAGTCAGGTGAATGGCCTTTCGATATCGATGCCAAAAACCTTATGGCTTCAATGTTGACTTTCAGGGGTTTCTCTAGGGCTGCAAATTGGGATGCAGTAACTGGCTTGATTTGCTTCGAAAGGGCAGTACCTAGGTAAATCAGATTGTTATAAGGGGACTAGCTGGAAAAGTTGAATCACCATAATTGGTTGTCTGATTTCTGGACTCAGGACTGTGACCAACCAACGTGTGCGAGTCACCAAGCTTTCCGATGAGTGTCCACAGCCTCGCTCCCCAATTCAAAAGCTCGAGCCTAAGCTGGGTTTTCTTGAGTCTTCTTCCTTTCCAACCCAATCAGAAGCAACAAAGCCAACCTCTTTGGCAGCACTGGAACACAAGACTACTCCGAGGACTGTTCTACAGATGATGGACAGGCTTCCGTCTATTGGAGGCGTGCCCTCGCTGGCCATCTGGCCAATCCTGCTGAATTGGCAAATTTTATCTACTTTCTTCCCTTCTGCAGAGCTGTTTGGAACCAAGTTTGACATACAAGATCTTCTCTGCCGCTTCCTCGGTACTTGGATCGGCTTTCTCCTCTCAGGAGCCATCATCACAGCCGCACTTCTTCAACTGCTCCATACCGCCTGGAAGCTCGGCATATCCCTAGTCCTCAAAAACTGGCATACTAAATGCTCCATTTCGGAAAACAGTATCCACTACAATCGCCTCAAACTTTGGTTGTCCAAACACCCAGCCTCCCAAGCTTTGACCTCTTTCAAAGCCCCTGACGAGGACAATGATTATGAAGCTGAATCTGGTGTCGATTTTACAATTGGACAAGGTTCTCTTGATATCAAGAGGTTGATGATACAGACTGTGAGTGTCACATCACTTTATCAGCAAGATTTTGCCTCCACAGTCTCCTGTGAGAAGGCCATTGCGACTAATTCTCTGTTGGCAGACGACCGAATGGGACCCAGTCTTGGAAGAATTTCAGTTCTGGCATGAAGGAGCATATTTCTGGTTCAAGGAGAGAAAGGGTGAGAAACTAGACCGCTGGGGCAGTAAAGCTCCAGACAATTACTTGGACGTGTATTGTTTTACGTGGAACAGAAGCAGCAGTAAGTACCATCGAGAGTTCCCCTAAACCCTTTTATTCCTCCTCCTCCTTTTTCTTTCCTCTTTTGTTCGAATGAATTTGTTAATTCATCAATTATTACTTCATGCTAAAATTATCCAACTATGCCTTAGAGCCGATCAAAGATTTCATCGCAATGGTCAAGAAAGACCAAATCAGCAAGACTTCATCTAACACCAACGTTTATGTACGTACCGTTTTATACTTTCTTTTCACCCTTGTAGACATTCCACCATTGATTTGTGTTCTTGTTCCTGAGATTACCCCCCTGGTATGAATCCTAATACGGACTGAGCCTGTGGTATTTTCTTGTCTTTTGTGGCTCGAAGAAGCAGGCGCAGACAGTCTGGACATTCGTCTAACAGAGACAGTCTAATGAGCATGAACTACCATGGTAAATGTATTTTGGGAAAACAGTTACTGACAATGTACATAGGGTCCTCAATGCGGTAGATATATTACAGTCCGTTGGAATCTCGTACGATGTCGCAGGAAACGACCATTGCATACCGTGTGCCTGGATCGTCTGCAAATGAATACAATCCTCAACGATGTCAGCTCATTCTTGTCACGCCAGGGTGTGCTCTGGTACAAGGAAAAAGGCTTGCCACTGTAAGTCCCACTCAGCCTGACCATCTCTAGACACTCGAACGGCTTCTCTGGAACCCCGCTGAGCTCTATCATGACAGGCGACTCGGGTATCTCTTCCACGGCCCCCCAGGAACGGGAAAGAGCAGCTTCGCCTTCGCACTCGCTGGGACTTTCGGTCTTCCGGTCTACATGCTGAACCTCTCGCTGCCATCTTTGACCGACGAGGCCGTTGAAGACCTCTTCTCCTCTCTTCCCTTCCATTGCATCCTCATGCTTGAGGACGTTGACGCCACTAAGCCGATGCAACGAGATGAAGAACCAAAATCAGCGGCGGAGAAGTCGCCCGCTGTTGAGGAGGATCAACCTGTCATATCAGATGATGGAGATGGAGGGCGCGAGAGAGCACCGAGTGGAAAGGAAGAAAAGATCCAGAAGACGAGTGAAGTTACTTTGAGTGGACTTCTGAATGCCATTGATGGTATCGGAGCCTCTGAAGGTCAGCTATCAGAAAATGGGAGCAAACAGACCTGAGACTCACGGCTGACCTCGTGCTCACAGGCCGAATCCTGATCATGTCCACCAACAGAATTGAGGACCTTGACGAAGCGCTTATCCGCGCAGGACGTGCGGACCGCATCATCAAGTTTACCCACACCACCAAAGAGCAGGCCCATGATATGTTTATCAGCGCCTATACTGGAACGCGATGGCAGCCGCAGGTCATTGGCGGTGATTTGGCCTTCGAAGACCCCGAGGTCGAGGACTTTACCGAAAAGGACATCAAACAGCTGGCGAAGGAGTTCTCCGAAAAGATCCGTAACGAGGAGTTCAGTCCCGCTCTACTCCAGCAGTACTTCAAGGACTTCCGCGCGGAGCCCCGTCTCGCGGTTCGCGAGCTGGATGAGTGGATGAAGCATCCGAGAGCGTATCGGAAGCCCGCCAGTTTCTCCTCGACCAGGAAAGCTCCGCGCAGCGATATCCACACTGGCGGCCTCACGGTGTGCTCTTCGTCAAGAGTCTCTTCTGCGACCAAGGAAACGACTTCGACAATCGAGGATCTGATGTCTCTGGACGATCTTGGCGGATATGAGGAGCCTGCCTGCTTTGATAAGGCCTCCGAGGAAAAGGTTATGAGTCCCCACGGTCCGCTTTTAGACGTTTCATGAGACAGGGAGATGTATCGGTCACTCGTTGATGGCGCGTATACCATAGCGAGTGAGGGGTTGTTGGTGCAGGCGGCAGGCAATTGGAATTCTTCTTGAGGAAAATATTTTAACAACTGGTAGCATTAAGCGTGTGTGTTATAATTTCTACCGACAAATGGGCACCACAGATTTATTGGTAACGTTGACCCTCATCTTACCCACTCCGTTGGGACCTCGGGAGGCTCTTGAGAGGATTGATTTTATCCACGGTCACCTACATGGACGTGATGCTTTCGATAAGAAGTTCACAGGCAAAAAGACGCACTCAAAGATCTTTGGATGAGAAGGTATTTCCATCGACTCCAATGTCCAAGGAAAACACGAAGAATTTCTGCCCTCCGACGAAGCTACCAGGATGAAGGACAAGACCAGCATTTTGTCACGAGCCGTAGGAACTGGGTCGAACCCCCGCCTGGCCGGACGACGAAGAGGACGTGATGTGTGACTTGACCTTGGATCCTGATGGGCTTGACCCGGGGATTGTGTGCGAGGAAGTTGTAAGCAGCACGCTTGTCGATGGTTTGCAGGTCCAGTCTGCCGCGATTGGAGCCGAAGAAGTCTCCAGCCACGTTGACTGGATGCCGGCCTGGCGACATTCCGGCAGTTTCATTCATCATGGCGATCTGCGCACTCTCATGTCCGTCTGCCCCGACGGCTCCCTGCTCCTCACGCAGCAGGGCATCCTGTCTGGCCTCAGGTCTCCGCCAGACAGTATGCCGTGCCAGGGGTCTTTCGTAGTTCAAAGTTTCATGTTCCCTGGTAACATTGCTGTCATACCAAGATGTCCACTCGTAATTCCAGCATGTGATTCCGGAATCTCACGAGCGGTTGACCATAGAACAGGAGCTAGATCTTCATGAGCAAATGGTTCTCAAAAGTATCAACCCGCTTCTTGATGATGAATCTGCCTGTGAGCCGCGGTGTGGCAGAAAACATAGTCCACTCGAGCTTCATGACTACGAGTGATCGACTATGCGCCACTCTGGCAATCGTCTTCAGAGTTTTCACGGGGACCTTCTAAATCAAGTATTGAGCTCTTCCTGGGATGGCTGATGAAAGAGGAAGTTGACAAAAAGAACTCACTGAGAAGACGTAGGTGCCACTGGGGCGTCCACTGGCTAGTATTAGCGTAATCGGTAGCCGGATGCCAAGTTGCCTTCTCAGTTGCAAGCTTTGTTGGTATAAGTCTGGGCACGACACTAGAAATGCCAAGGTTGCATTCCTAGGCGCGTTCATCTGATGAAATGGCATCATCAAATCAAGACCTGTCATTGCTCGTAGAGATATGGTATGTCCGAGATCTGCCAATGAGCATGGTTCGTCAGCAGATGCTGCTGGGTAAAGTCAGCAGTCACCAGCACTCTCTTGATAGCCTAGTTGTATTGCCAAGTAGCCAAGACCCTACCTACCTAGGTACACAGTTGCTTCCGTCCTTCAGCATACCGCAACTATGGCTCCAGCGGCTCACATTATTCGTGCTGCTTCTCAGCCGTTGAGGCCACATGAGCTAATGAGGTCAGACCTTCTGATACCGCTGACTCGGCCGAACACCTAGCACCGCTACCCAGGTTGACCTTCAAGCTCCTTCCTAATGAAGCCATCATGTCCTCGAGACCGTGTTATCTGATGGCACCTTTGCGCTCTTGCCAGACTTCAAAGCAAGAGAATCTATATGCTTGGCGCATCACGTCGACGGCAGAGTGGATGAGGGAAGGTTGGCGATGTGACAGTGGCTCCGCTGATGTTGAAGAATATCATGTGCACTGGTGCAGTGAAGATGCCTTCAGAACGGTGAACCGCTGACTGCATGGAAGTATTGGAAGATAACGAAAATGATATAAAGGGTGTTAACTTCCCCTCGTATAGGCTGTCCTTGCTGCCACCCGACCACCGGAGTAGCACACAATTCCTAAGTCCATCCTTATCCTCCTTCACTTTGACATCAGCCCTGAAGTCCTTCGTCCAGACACTCTGCAAGCATCATGCACGGTTTCAAGAAACTTGCCCTCTTCGTGGGCGCTCTCCTCCCGGTTGCATCTGCCGCACCGGTCACCGCCAGGGCCTCTGAGCCCGTCCCCAACAGATTCATCGTGACTCTGAAGGAAGACATTGCTTCCAGCGAGATCGAATCCCATCTCAGCTGGGTCAATGATGTCCACTCCCGGAGCCTGGCACGCCGTCAACTCCCCGGAGTCGAGAAGACGTACAACATCTCGAGATTCCAGGGATACGCTGGCTCCTTCGATGAAGCCACGATCGAGGAGATCAAGGCGAGTGCTGATGTAAGACCAAAAGTTTCTCACTTGATCCTCCTGCTATGAGGGATTCCCGCTAAGGATGATGCGATATAGGTTGCTGCCGTCGAACAGGATCAGACTTGGTACCTGTACGCTCTGACGACCCAGTCCAGCGTACCGTCTTGGGGCTTGGGAGCTGTGTCCCACCGTGCCGGTGCTGGCTCAAGCAGCTACGTCTACGACAGCAGCGCTGGATCGGGCACCTATGCCTATATCATCGACACAGGTATTAACGCCGCCCACACTGATTTCGGTGGACGTGCCTCCCTTGGCTACAGCGCCGTGAGCGGAACTACCGCTGACACGGTTGGTCACGGCACCCACGTTGCTGGCACAATTGCCGGAACTAGATATGGTGTCTCAAAAGCTGCAACCATCATCTCCGTCAAAGTCTTCGCCGGTGATGAAGGAACCACTGCTGATGTCTTGGACGGATATGACTGGGCCGTGAATAACATTCTGGACAACGGCCGTGCTTCTGTATCAGCTGTCAGTATGAGTCTAGGTGAGTACTGCGAGCACTACATGATAGATCTGTCCTATCATCAGGATTCATTGCTAATTCGAAATAGGTGGTGGGTACTCCAGCGCCTTTAACAGCGCGGTGAACTCGGCCTACACCTCCGGCATTGTCACTGTCGTTGCAGCCGGTAACGAAGCAGCGAACGCTGCCAATGTAAGCACATCGTTCCACACTAGGTACTGTTTGAAAGGTTCTAACAACTAAACACTCAAGACTTCCCCGGCGTCTGCTGCCAACGCTGTGACCGTTGGTGCCACCACCTCCTCCAACACATTCGCTTCGTACTCGAACTTCGGGTCCGTCGTCGATATCCTCGCCCCGGGAACTAGCATCACCTCGGCCTGGATTGGTTCTACAACCGCCGTTAGCACGATTTCTGGAACCTCTATGGCCACTCCCCACATTACCGGCTTGGTACTGTACCTGAAGGCGCTCGAGGGTCTCACTACCCCCGCCTCTACCATCTCGCGTCTCAAGGCGCTGGGAACCTCGGGCATCATCAGCAGCGTCCCTTCCGGGACGGTGAATTTGTTTGCCTACAACGGCAACGGGGCTTAAACTTCTGCTCATGTTAGAATAGGCGCGAATGCGCTGGCTCCATTTCTTAGTGCGTGGGACAAGAGGAGGCGGATCGGGTGCCCCGGTGCGGTTCAGTCAACCATGTCTTTTCACCTATCTTCCACTATTTGTTGAGTCTGTGACATACTTATACGATAGTCAGTTGATTTTCTATTTACTAAAGAAGGAATTAAAGACATTTTATAGTCGTCTAATGCTGCTGTGACAATAATTGTCCTAAGACCTTTTTGTGCATACCTAGGTACCTATGAAAACTAGTCGTATTAGACTTCCAGGTTCCAGGATCCTAAAATTGCAGTAACATTAGGCATGCCGTGGAAACACCGCAAGGACAAAGCTGGCTGACTTTAATCTTCCATAGCCTTCCCACTTGTCTCGGATCAACCGTCACTCCTAACGGGAGTGTTCGAGAATACCGCGAGCTCACATATTGAATCTCTACTACAAATCGCTATCGATTTGTGCTGGAATGCATGCCTGCCAAGAGGTCGGCATTCGAAGGTCAGCAATAAGAAAGACCACTATAATGGTATCAGAGACCGGAAGTTGATCAGGTCATCCATAGGACGATAGAAGTGGTTCCTACAAATATCCCTTGTGGCACCCCTTGGCCCTGGAAACAGATCAGATTGATAAGATAAATGACACTTTCGGCGATTCCCGAGGTCCCGGTGACGTGCAGGGGCCTGTTCACCTACCAGTCCACATTTCCTCTTTGACGCGCGTCAACCCGCTTCCTCTTCCCATGCAAATTTGGATTTCATAGTTGCTCTTCTGCCTCTCTCCAGCTTTACATTTTCTAGTGCTATAGTAACTCTGTATATTAGGTCAACCAATACCTTTTCTACGTTTCCGACTGTTACCTACAGTGATCTTTGGATATGGTGGCGAGCCGCATTCTGGCGGCAACCCTCGTCGCCTCGGGGCTGTCGTACGCGACCAACCATGCCTTGACCGCTCGCGACATCGGCCCCAGTGTCGACGTCGCGAAGAGCCGCGGGCCTCAGATCTTCAACGCCGTTCACGACTCCATGAGACAATGGGGCGCCTCGTTGCATCACAATGGCATGTCCTTTTTCCTCGCGACCGTCCCCGAGGGCGTCATCCTACACCACGGCAACAACAACGAGGAGTCGCCTGGCGACCCAGACTGGCTGGCATACGAGATAGAACATGCCGAAAGCTTTGCACGTGGACGTAGAGGTCCTCCGGGAGGGCCCGGCAAGGGGCCCGGTCATGGAGGCCCGCCGGGACCACCTGCGTTGGGAAGTATGGAGTATGGGATGAGCCAGGTCGCTCTTGTCGACGATGATGCCTCCATGGAAACTAAAATACTTGCGCCCAATGACGAGCCACCTGTGGACGAAAAAGGAGGATGGTTGCACACGTACCGTGCGACTCGCCCCTTGCGGTATCTTTACATCGACGGAATGGGCGGTGGCAAAACAACAATGGGAACACTGGACTCCCAAGACTACCTGCTCCGAGGGACGAGAGCGGTGTTCGACTTTGACAACGAGAAGGACAAGGTACATGAGAAACGTGCTGGTGGACCCATGGACGAGTGGGCACGGGCTGTCGAGCTTTGTGCGCTGTGCAAAGACTGGAATCTTTCAGGGGTCATCCGAATGGAAGCTGGTTTCGAGATCATCCAATGCGACTTTACGGATGGACTAGAGCAATTGCAGGCGCTACAAAGGCCGAGATCTGGCGACGAAGGCCGACACGGTCAGTTTGGCAACTTTGAGTTCATACGTGGCCTCGCCGAGCGATATTACGATATTGGTTCGTCAAGGACCATCATCGACTACTCATCCATGGTCTCGGCTTACTTCTTCCCCATCAACATCACGAATCCCGACCCCAAGCGACCTGATCTCCCGCGGTTATCCAACACCACCGACTCTGAGCTCGCTGCTATCCGGAAATGGCTCAACCAAACTATCAGCGATAGGCTCAACAAGCCAGTTCGCACGATCGACTGGCAAGACGTTACTGACCTGATCGTTGGCCGCTATGCGGACAGAATCAAGTACATGGCTGAAAAGACGAGCTCGATCAGCCAGATTACCAGCGAGATCAACTTCCTTTTAACAGCGTTCATCGACTTCTCCGGAAAGGACAACGACCAACTATCTTCAGCCGTCGAGCGATGCACCGTCTTCTTTCTCCATGGCGTCGATCCCGTCACTGAGTCTGACCACTTGATCCATGCCGCCATCAAGGCGACGACCTCAGAAATATGCGCCAAGCTCTTCAACGTACGCGAGCTTGTCGCCGGCGACAGTGACTTGGAGGACTCGGAGAGGTTGTCGCAAGCCCTCTCCGTCCTGGAATCTCTGATGAAGTATCTCGAATGGGCCCGCTTCAAGCGCTGCCCTGCCTGCGCTGTGGATGAGGTGTGCTTGATTCCAATGTGGCCGATGGGCTCTAAGGAAGCCTACGAATCACCTCGGTGTGTTAACTCGTCAAACGAGGATAAAGGAGAGAATTATTGGGGCGGCTGGGGACCAGGTGGTGGGAGAGGCGGCAGAGGGGGCCGAGGAGGGCCTCGTCCATAGCTGATGATTATATTATAAACTAATTTAGCGCGCTATAGTATTACATCTCGCATAACGCTGGTTAATTTCAAAGCGAAGGAGCCCGTAAATTTTCAAGGTTGATATAAGGCGAGAGCTTTCGAGCATTCTCCATTGTATGAAGGAAACTGTTACAGCTTTTATAGCTATATCAACAGCTTAAAAAGCAACAACCACTGATATAAAGCGAGTACTATGCTAATATAATTTCGAGACCCAAAAAAGGAGAAAGAAAGAAAAAAGGCCGCCGTGGATCCTCGCACAAAACAGTGGGGTTCCCCGGTCCTATGCAAATGAAAACGCTACTCAAGTGCAATCTATTTTGTCAAGCACCTGCAGCCACCGACTTATGCGGGAAGGCGGAAAGACCTCATATCTTGAAAACGCCAGTAACCAAACGACGCATGGAAGATGGAGCAGAAAGATGAAAATAGGCTCTGCGAGGCTCGTTCCAAGGTCGACCTGTTCTCCCTATTCACCGGCCCGCGTCGTTCGACTGATCTTCCCACGCCCACTGAATCTCAAAGTTACGCAGACGTCGGAACACTCCGCAACGTTCTCGAAACTACTGCATGCCAGCTATGTCGCCTTATTAGATATGATATCTTCGGTAGCCATGACAAAGGACACAGAATCTGGCGGGATGAGAAACAGCCTGATCCATCCAGAGTGCAGTACTATCTACGGCCATACCGTGCAGATTATACCGACGACACAACATACATCAGCAGGGAAGTCCGGGATCAAGTTGCGACTGTTGTCCGGGTTTATCTGCGCGGTGTCGATGGTTGCTGCAAGGAGGAGTCGGATCTCGTCCAGAACTACACCGGCAGCAAATGCTCTATTCAGCTACTATCTCCAGACTCCGTGGACACCTCTCGGCCCTTGCTGAATGGATTTCGATCAACATCACTTGCCCGCAGTCTTGAGTTACTTGCAGGTTGGATCAAAACCGGTCACGAATTCCACAGAAATACCTGCGAGCCGTCGACATGGGACCAACAGCCCAGGCTCGGCAGCATCCGGCTGATAGACGTGCACTCACGTGCACTGGTTGTCAAGGACCCGAACTCTTCGCAATATGTGGCCTTGGGCTATGTGTGGGGAAAGGATACCGAGGAATACCTCCAGCTGATCCAGTGCGACGCCACAGGCTCTCTCTTCCTCTCACCCATGGCGCCTCTGATTATTGAAGACGCCATAGAGGTGTGCCAACGACTCGGTATATCGTTCTTGTGGGTCGATCTGTACTGCGTTCATCAATATGACAACATACAAAAGGAACGAGAATTCAAAAACATGGGTCTGATTTACCAGAACGCTCTGGTCACTGTCCACGTGGTTGCTGGGGGTGCTGGAGTAGAGCGAGCTAATAGACTGTAACCCTCAGAAGTGGACAAAGCTATCCGCCCGAAACAGTTGGTCGAAGAAATACGGGGCAAGAAATACATCACCACTCCCATGCCATTATTCTGGCAGATGGCATATTCGCACTGGAACGATAGGGGCTGGACTTACCAGGAGGGTGCTCTTGCGCGGCGTATAGCCTTCTTCGGAGGCTTGGACGTATCATTCCAGTGTGGCGCTGGCCACTGGAGAGAGTCTCTTCATTCAGGGCCATATGGTCACAGTGCGAGTCTTGCGAGTTCAAGTAGGCTGGACGTTAGATCACGGTCACGCTACGCGCTCTCGACACATGACTGGCTAAATACCTTACCTCGGGCTGGAATTTCGGTGGCTACAAAGCCATGCTTTGGACATACTCCACGCGGAAACTCTCCTACGACTCAGACAAAATCAACGTAATCTCGTGTTGCCTCAACATGCTCGGTCAACGGAAAGGCGTACAGTTTGTCTGGGGCCTACCATCTGTAGACTTCCACTATGCACTGCTGTGGAATGGGGCGTATGATCGCCCACGGCGGGGGTTTCCAAGCTGGTCGTGGGCAGGATGGTATGCACGGCAGAATTTCTATCCATTCTCGCCAAAGTCGGGTAGTTCCGGTGGTCTATCGGATGATGGCAGTGGCAAGTTGGTTATGACCACAGCTCCAACAGCTGAGGTTAGTCTTCTGGGTGGCCTCCGTCTAAAAGACATGGCGAGGTCGAGCAGGTGCCTGCAGACTTTGTCTGACCCCGAAATACAAGGCGATACAATCGCTATTCGATCATAAGTGGCGCACTTCCGCCTCGAGATCTTGGATATTCCATCTGAAACGAACAAAGTAATTTCTCATGGGCTTGAAGTCGAGGAGGACCTTGGGACACTCACCTCAACTCGCTTCAATCGTATTCGTGTCACCAATGCAGATGGAAATGACTGTCATTTCCAGCGGCAATGTTTCCCTAAAAGCCTTCGTGCATCGACAATGACGTGGCTCCAGCGGGATGGTTTCGATCTTGTCAAAATTCTTAACTCAAATTCTTAGAGAGCGATGGAGGCACAACCCCTTTCCACTATGTCTTTTGTCTCGGGGTTGACCGAAGCGAAGCGTTTCCGGGGCGAGGACGAAGAATGCGCTGGTACATTCTATCAGCTGAAGACTGGGCTCGGGCACGCCCAAGGCTGGATACGATCAAGATTGTTGAGGCCAGCCACTGTGGGATACATCTACATCCTGTGAACGTGTTTGCATATTTATACGGTGTGTAGGCTATGGGGTACTCAACGCAAAATCAAGACCTCCAGTCATACATTTTCGAGCTCACATGACTTCAGGAGGATGCAAGCACCGACTGGGATGATTAGTCAATGCGCAGCGTGGTGCAAGCGGCCCTCGGTCGAACTCATCATACAGGTAAGTGACTATGTGGGGGAAAATATATACGTACTGTATAGGTCTGTAACCAGTGCACGCACTGGCGAAGTCGCTTTTGCATATTCTCGTCAGACTATGTAGGTACCTACCCAAGTACCTGGTATGCGGCCGCGTCCCCTAGAACGAGCAAACCTCGCAAACATTTCAGATTTATATATTCGAATCTGCTGAGGGATAATACCAGTCTCATATCAATTTTCAAGATTGCTCTTTGCTTATGATCTATTGCAAAATATGTTAATGCCCACCCTCTCCCCAGTCTATTCCCGATTCCCTTCTCAGCTGCCAATAGTTCCAATGGTACCGAAGAGAATTGACCAAAAACAGATATTCCCGAAAGTCTATCAGCGAACCAACCTTTTCATAATCCTCATAGCCACCTGTTCACAGCCTGCCTGTCGGTCTTTCATGTTGTAGAGTGACATCACTGCGAGGTGGTCTGCTCCGGCGTCGCCTTTCTGTCGTGAGACGACAATGTAATGTTCGTGTCCTTCCGATCCAAACACATAGATATGTGCTACTTTATTTCGACCATGTCCCCAGTGGAGAAGAGCTCGAACTTCAACCGCCAAAGCTCAACGCCTTGCGCCTTGAGGTAGTCGGCCATCTCCACCATAAACTGTTCCGGGCCACAGATAAAATATTCCGTTCCCCGATGATCCAGGAAGAGGTCTTCCTTGTCGACCTTGGCCAGGTCCACCCGAAAGTCGTAGTCATAGTTCACTCCGGCAAGGTCCCCGTCCGCGAGGTGGGTTTTGAAGATGTTCGTCCTCAGTTTGGGCATCTTGCGTTTAGCTTCCCTGATGTGGTTATAGAAAGGAATCATGCGTCTTGCACCGTGGATCCAGGATACCTCCCGCGTGGGATGCAGGTCCATGATCACGTTGAGCATGGATACCATGGGTGCCACGCCCACGCCTGCGGAGATGAGAACCAGGGGAACGCTGGACCAATTGTTGGTGTCTAGGTAGAACTCGCCCGCCGGGTGTGTCACGTCGACGAAGTCGCCGGGGTTGACACGGTCTATGAGGTAGTTGGTCATCTGTCCCGGAGGGTACATCTCATCTGACAGGTCGGGCTTCTGGGAGCCGGATTCCTTTTTTATGGTGATGCGGTAGTAGTCCTCGTGGGGTGCATCGCTGAGTGAGAATTGTCGGGATTGCATATATCCGACTTGGGGAAGGGGGACTTGAACTGAGATGTACTGGCCGGGAAAGAATCCGGGTAGGGGCTTTTTGTCTTGCGGCTCCAGGTAGAACGACACGATCTCATCTGTCTCTGACTCCTTTCGTGTGACCCGAAAGGATTTCCAACCCTTCCATGGCCCAAAGGAAGCATACAACTGCTTCTCACGGCCGATGAGCATTTTGGCTAGTATCCAATATGCCTTCTCCCAGGCCGTCTCCGTCTCGGAGGTCATGGCGGAGCCAAGAACTTGGGCGAAGGCTGCGATGAGGTATCTCGCCACAATCGAATAGTGCTCTGGCTTGATCCCAAGGGAGCAGTGCTTGTTACACATCCGCTCGAGCTTTGGGATGAGTTCACTGATGTCGTAGTTGATGACGGTTGCGAATGCTAGTATGATGGACGTCAAGGCACGAGGCTGTCTGTGGTTGGCTTGATTCACAGAGTTGAACATGTTGTTTAGTTCCGGGTGGTCTCTGAGCATGTTGGAGTACATGATAGTCGTGATTTGCTCGCCTTGTTCCCGGAGCTTGGGAATGGTGGCTTTCACCAGACGCATCTCATGATACGTCAAGTTGTGAGACATGTTGTAGAGTAAAATATCGCTGCCGGCCAGAGGACGAGCGATGGTATGGGCAAATATCAGTATGATGAAGACCTGTGTAAAAAGAGTTCAGGATGTAGGGGAGGAAGAAACACTACAAGGCTCTCACCGCATCAAAGACTGACTTTTCCATCTTATGTAGACCGACCAGGTGTCATGAGAATCACGCCGAGGCCACTCCACAGTTTCTCATCTTTCCCCCGGAGATTCAAGAACACTGACCATATGCCAAAAATCTAAAGCGTGGCCATCGTACGATTCTAGTGGGCCTTGTCAGACTGGTCGCCTCTCCAAGCGGCCTTCTATAGCCTTGCGGGTGATCAGTCAACATTCGAATTCTTGATTTTTGGGACCAATGAGCGCCCCGCAGGTGGAGTGATTCGATCCAGCTTCCACGGGTTCTCGAAAGTCTATGTTACTTATGTGCCTCGACCGGGGAAGGCGAGCTACGAGTCTGATTAAAGTTCACTCTGCAGTTGGGCGCCGGTCAAAGCCCGGGCCTTTTGACTTGTCGTGCGTGGTTCGAGCATTGCTATGGCCGTCCAGACCGCACCTTGCAGATATCCACGAGACGGTGGTTGAGAAAGGGGCAGAGTTTGATGAGCGATGGGGAAGCTGGGCCGTCGTCAACCACACCAGCAACCTGCGGCCGAGAGAGCTTATGGAGCCCTACGGGGCTATGATCCCCCCCAGGGGAATCCCGGCTATCTTAGGTTTACCACAACGAACCTTCAGGGCGCTGGTCCGGGGGGAGCGGGACCCCGCAACGATTTGCTTCATCCAACGGCCGCGTCGTATGATTGTGCGCATAGGTACGCACCATGACGTATGGAACTACTTCCCACCCACACCGTTACTTATAGCACTAGATCCACGTTTGGGTGAAAACTATCGTTGCTGTGGCCTCGAGCTTGATAACACAGCACGTGGATGCCCTTATGACAAATCCACCCGAGCCAAGCTCACGACGTCTCCGTTAGTGGAATCCTTCGGTTAGAAGACTCCGGCTTCTGATGAGAATGCGTCTGAAATTCTATCGTGGCCGGGAGACCACTCCTAAACGGTTGTATCTCCGTCATCCACTTCACCGAACACGAACCCTCATCGTAACGGAAAAAAGTGATGTGCTTTTGCACAATGCGAGTCCGGCACGTGGGGAAGTACGATCGGTAAAGGATCTATGCCGGGCCCGAGGCTTTTGTGGGCTTTCCATTGCTGGTTTCGGGCTCAACCTCATGGTGACTGCTCGTTTTCCATGGCCCATTTGGCTCGTGAACACCAAGCGTCCCCGTCCAAGACATTCTCGCCAGATATTCGGGTCGATATCCGCGTGTCGGCGAGATACCGGTACAGTGGTAGGGGTGCCCCGTGCTTCAGCGAACCCACTTCTTGGCTAGCTTGGCTAGATATGGAGATAACTTTATCGTTAGCGTGGAGGTCGGTCCATACCACGATTCCTGCGCTTCATATGGGCCTCGGTTACAGCTGTCTGCTCAGAAACGTCGGAAGTGCAGTGCGCAAGACTGACGAGGAGTTCCTGTAAAGTAACTGCGCTCAGTGAATAGATCTAGCTTCGAATTCCGCGATTTGCCTCGCGAATCCCTGAAGTGAGGCCGTCCCAAGCTAGGTCCAAGTGCCGCAGGATGCTTTCCGCCTCCGTCATGGAAACATACGTGCCGCCAGCGGGATTACCAGTCACTGTGGTTCTGTGCAAATTCCCGATCTTCGACTCCATACGTACCCACCTCAAGTCTTTCCCGTATCCAAGGGCATAGGCGAGCTGAGTAATGTTAATCAACGCATCGCCTGGCCTGTACATTACACTAATGCCAGCGTACTTCAACTTCCAGTACGTAATCGGAGCTCTCGCCGGTGCCGCCACGACTGACAAGGAGGGCTGTGCTGGCAATGCCTGTGCCTGTGCCTGTGCCTGTCCCTGCTCCGCCCGTAGATCATCGTCGAGGGGGCCGAAGATCTGCCTGTGTCCGAAATTGAAGGGCGGCGGAATGTCCGGCGGACTCGGTGCATTCTGAGACCGGTATTCAAGCTCCCTGGCTAAGAGCTCGATACCCTGACGGGGTTAGAGCGGATTCAGTCAGAGACCCAGCGAAGGCGTCGAGAAAGTGCGACTCGATAATTAAGAATCGATTCTGGAGACTCTTAGGCCGATGGACAATGGCCGATGACCGACGATAAGCCTGAGTTCGGAGCAGAGACTTAGTGAAATGACAGAACAGGTTATCGGAGGAAGCCGTTTCAAGTCTCTGTTACAATAGGCCGGGCTAGTCTTTATATCGACCAGCAGGATACTTAGGTAGGTTATAAGCTAGTCATAAGGCAACAACGCCTATAGACTATATATCGACCTTGTTAGTATAGTTCCTTCCTTTTTTATATACTTTAGGGGCAAGGTAGGGCAAGCTGCCGAGGAAGGAGGTAAGCTTATCAGAACGTATAATAGCTAAGCCGAAGTCTGTTATCTTGATATTTAATAACTCGTACGAGGTAAGAGTAATATTAGAGGGCTTAAGGTCGCGATAGGTGACGCGTTTAGAGTACAGGTAGTCTAGACCAGAGAGAAGTTCGCTAAGAATATTTTTAATATAAACTATATTTAAGGGCCGTTCCTTATAGGCGTCTTCTAGATTTTTGCCGCGAGCCAATTCCATTACTAGTATGCTGGGACCTGACGAGGAAGAGTTATAGTCTTTGAATTCCACGATGTTTCGCTGCGTGTAGACCGGATTCGCAAAGTCCGAATAGGAGACAGCATTCGAACGTGCGTGATGAAGTTTCTTAAGGATGGCTGCTTTATTAAGAGAGCTGGGCCTCTTCGTGTGGAACACTTCGATCGCGTACAGCTCCCCCGTGCGTGAATGAAGAGCCCTGTGGACTATGCCGAAGGCACCCTGGCCGATCTTGTTCTATTAGTGGTAGGGGTGGCTCCGTTGCGATCGAGTGCTAGACTCTGGGATTGATGTCAGGGCGAGCGTATTGACGGCAGGCATGGCTTGGGCGAGCTGCCCCGGAGAGAGCTGCCATACCTCGGTAGGTACAATTCGGATGGCTACTTTGTCCCCCGGGTAAGGGCTCGCGTGGAACGAAACAGCTGTCGAGTGGTGACTCAATGCCAATGCCGTATCTCCACAGCTTCTTAAGCATGATAGCTCTGCCGTTGTCCAGCAGGTCCATGCGGAAAAGGCTTTTGCTGATGTTCTGTATTATTCGTGGTTTGCAGACCTGCAAGGTGTGCAACCACAGCATGTAAAATAAAATAAAAAGTCTTCTGGGCGAGCATCACTTCCAAATTTGTACCAAGAGGAACATCAATGTACTTGCAACTCCTGCTGAGTAAATAACCTGCTGATCTCCAGAATTTCAGATGCTTTCTAGTCTCTTTTCATAACAGTAGTATTCACGCTTGTATTGTGATGCCTGCGTTGGGTGTCTGGTGCCGGGAACTGGAATTTTTGGGTCAGTGGCAGTCTTGAGGGTGGATAAAGCACACGTACCCCTCGGGGAGAAGTCAGGTCTGGCCCTCCGTTCCTGGCGAACCGACGAAGATCTGCCTCGTACCTAATCTGCGTGGGTACCGCCGGAAGTTGTCGTGCGTCGCTTCTTGGGCCAAGTTGAGAAGGGCAATCATAAATTCGGGGCTTCTTTGCACGCGGGCCGTCTTGCACTTGGGTATTGCGAGGTATTTGCGAGTTGCCACGGTGGAATCTGTCGCGGGGAGTGGTGGAGGGGAGCAGCTCAATGTGTCTGATGTCTGGTGATGCTGTCATGTGGAGTCTCCTCCCATGAGCAAATGCCGAAGGTGATGACCAAATTCTGCAGGTGGTGTTCGCTTAGTCGGGAAGCGGATTTAAGATAACCATCTATAATATAAGAGTGGTGGTTTGTCAAGCTGTTGATATAGCTATAAAAGCTGTAACAGTTTCCTTTATATAATGCATGTGGAGAGTGCTCGAAAGCCTAGCACCGAAGATTACACAGTGCCGTTAACAGTAAGAGAGCAAACACTATAATATATAAATATTCGGATTGGAACGCATAGTCTAGCCATGCGGTGAATGAATAAGTAAACATCTAAGGAGATTTCCAGTACAGCAAGGTGGTTAAGCAAGTTAAGCAAGTTAATGCCCCTTGCTGCAGGGCTGATGCATTCCACCGTTTGCTACAAGACCTGGCTGCAAAATTGCTGTCTACCTAAATCAGTCAGGTCCGGCAGGTTCCAATCTAGGTAGAATCAAGCAACTCGGACGTGAAGCTTATTATGTTTTTGATCCCGTTTCTGGTGCGGTCAGGTGTAGCGTTGCACTCGCGAGCTCACCGAGGTCGCATTAATATCAGCCATTTCGGCTGATGTCTATTATTAGTCTGCCGGACCCGGCTCTCCGGAGACCCGCCATACCAACCTGTCCTTCCGGTTCCCAGTCCTTGAAACCGACGTCATCACCGACAACCACATCCGAAACGCAAAACCAGACTGCGAGTGTGGACATGACTTTTCGCCAACACCACAGCGTCGGTACCGTCTCAGATGTCTCTGATCAACGCGAATAGAAGAGCCCTCGGGCTGCTTTCTGCAGCGCTCTTCATCATTTTCTTCTTCGGCCTCTACAAGACCGCGACGCCCTCGCAACCCAAGCAGCAGCTGACCGATAAACTCGGCCTCAACCGCCCGCCAGGCCAAGCGTCCGGTCCGGGCCCTCCGGCCGCCGACCAGCACTCGGACGTCCTCCAAACCACCGGTCGCGTCTTGGCCGAGGAGCTTGTCCTGCATGACTCGCCCGCTACATACCCGCGCCTGACGCGACTCTCCGATGGCTCTATACTGCTGGCCTTCACGCGCTTCGAGCCGCCAACACGAATCCTCACCGTCAAGCGCAGCGTCGACAACGGCAGAACATTCGAGCCGTGGGGGGACATCACCCGGTGCGATGGCGACTGTGGCAACCTCTTTGTGCTCGAGGTCCCTGCGTCGTCCGAGAGCAGCAGCAAGCTACCGCCCAAGATCCTCGCCGCCTTCCGGAACCACGATGTCATCGACCCCAAGACGAATCGAAAACCCACGTACTTCCGCATCACGGTATGCGAGTCGTTCGACGGCGGTCGTACATGGAGTTTCCTGTCGCAGGCAGCCGAGAAGCCTGCGCCCATGGGCCTTTGGGAGCCTTTCATGCGCATCGGCGCGAAGGGCGAGGTCCAGATGACATACTCGCAGGAGCTGGAGCCCAGGGATCAGGACTCTATCATGCGGGTGTCTTATGACCAAGGGAAGACGTGGTCCGCGCCGCGCACCGTCACGGGCGCCGATGAGAAGCTGAGGGACGGAATGACGGGGATCGCGGCCACCACAGATCGAGGACAGCCTGCATTGGTCATGATTTTCGAGACGACCAGGCACGGGAGAACCTTCTCGCTTGAAGCAGTGGTATCCTATGATGACGGTGAGACCTGGGCCCACCGACAAGTCGTCTTTGATGCACCGGAGGGGACGAACGCGGGAGCTCCCCAGATCGAGGCTTTCGCCAACGGTGGTCTGGCAGTGGTGTTCATGACCGACAAGGATGTGGATGTAAGAAAGTGGCCTTGGAAGGCTACAGTTAAGATCATTTTTGGTGGCCCGCTCCTGGACGGCAAGATACAGTGGCGTGCCCCTGAGGACGTGTACCCGAATCCATCACTCTGGCCCGGCATCTTCAGGTTGAGTGATACTCAGGTCATCGTTGCATGCGAGCATAACAAGGGCATCATGGGTCGCATACTGGAATGGGAGTAATAGCACCACTCATAGCACGCCCAGAGTATTTTGGAAATTTGCGGCTTGGGAGAAGAAGAAGTCAAGACCTGGAGATACGTTAGATAGACGGAATACCCTTCACGGCGTTGATACTGAAATTGAGAAGAGATATTGATCAATCCCACTAGCTTAGCAACTTGCTCTCCAAGAAGTCGATTACCATTCCAAGTGCTGCGTATGCTAACGAGTGGCTGGGTTCGTAGCACCATGAACACTTCGAGTCTTGTCTCATGTGAGCAAATTTGGGTTTGGGCGGACTTGCTTGCCTAGGAAAACAATAATAATCTGCACAGTTACTCTCAAATCCGTGATCAGGTAATAGTCCAAATTGCAGGGTGCGTTAAAGACAACGCGAAATTACCGCGTCCAGCCTACTATCATTCTAATCTCTCTCTCTTCGCCCATATGCGTTCGACTGGACATTCTCGTCGTATTCATCTCTCCATTAATTTCTCCTCACGATCAGGTCTGTTCGCACTGATCCTGATGGGTATGGCTACCCTTTTTTTCGGGAGGCAGATGCTCGTTCGTTGGCTCGATGTGGTGTTGTAAAAGATGTCTTAGATTTCCTCCTTCATTAGGGCAGTAGCGCGTTGGGCATGCGGTTTTGGTCTTCTAACTGGAGTGTGTAGTCACACAAGTTAATGTGTGCTACTGCTGTGAGGAATCACCGACATGATCAAGTGTGGATGACGAGCTTTTCATGGTTGACCACTGTCTGAACATTCTCAAGTCTTGGGCCGGGGGTCACTGATGGCTTCCTATACATGCATTTCAGAAGTTACTTGTTCTTTGCTGCTCCCGGGTTCCACTTTATTGTTGTTTTTTCTTCCTCTCAAGGCCATTCTGAACTGCAAGAATCCGTGTGATCTGCAATTCGACCCATTCTTCGATATCTCAGCTTGCGACCACCAGGTACCCGTACAACTGTGACAACTTATCAGCCCAAATTAGTACTGTATCCTGTTTTATGAACCTGGGAATCCTCCGAGACCTTCTCAAAATGGGCTGCGGTATGTCTCGACCTGCAACTCCCCATCCCGGTCGACATCACCGGCCTCATCACCGGTCCCATCACCGTCAATCTGAAGGACGCAGTCGGGCTAGAAGACATAAGAGTACTGGAGATCACCATCAGTCTAGAATCACAGATCATACCGGGTCACATGCGGATACGGCGCATGTGGCTTCTCAAGAACAGCACCAACCTGGGATGCCGCCCTCACTTGAGCAGCTTGGCTACGAAGCGCGGCTGGACCTGAGTGCTGAAGATGGTATGGCCAGGTACATCATCAAGCAACCTCAGGGCATCAGATATCTCGCCATCCTTTCCGTTGCCACTGTGGGTGAAGACGCGACCAGTACAATTTTTGTTTCTTTCGTCAGCATGGAGAACGACTTGCGAGGTGAAGACCAGAGACCTAGGTTTCGGCAGGTTCTTGCAGCCTTCTGGACTGACGTGGTGGGCCGGAATCTCCAGCATCTTCGCATGATTTTATTTCAGAACGTTGTGGAGAGGTATACGAGGGCTGTCGTTCGAGACCATGTTTCTAGGTTGATGAATGTTAGGTACAGTCATTCACTTGAGAGACCACACGACGACATAACCCTGAACACACCCAGCGGTCCAACCAGCAGCCAGGCAGCGGAGGCATGGGGCCTCCTCTGCCAGCAATCCAGACTTGTTAGGTCTGCAATAGGTCTACTACGTGAATTCCCGGGAATGGCAGGCTCGAGCGGGAGCCTCATTATTGTGCGGATACTCATCACCCCAGGTTTTGACGAGGCGGATCGCCCTCAGAATTTTGACCTGGAGGTCATTTTCGGAAAACAGTGACTCTATGATCGACCCCGTGTAGGGTAAAGTTATGGTTTAAGCGAATATAATTTTGGGCGGCTGGCATTGAATAGAGTCTTTCTTGTAGCTTTGAGCATGAGCATTATAACAACAACATCATAACAATAACCACGAGCAGGCAGTATCAGACGTTGCACGTTTGCTGTGTTCATATGCCGGTCTCCTATGCTAACGCTTCTTATATCAGAAGTTTACATTGGTTTAAACTTAATTTAATATTGGAATCTTCTCGTATATGGGACAGGAATGTCAAAACAGTGCCAAGGCGGCAACTCTGTGCCCTTCATATAAGCCTAGCCATCAGCCCACTGATTAGAGGACAAGTAATATAACTTTATCCCTCTCCTTTCTTTCTTTCCTCTCAGACATTTTGATAGGTTATAAGCCCGGAGCTTTTGCTCCGGAGTTCTAAAACAAGCTAAAAGCCTTCCCCTAGGCATATTTAAAAGTTAAGAACTCTAAAACGGTCTCGCTATAACCTCTCTTTGTAAACGGACTACCCTCGAGGATAGCTAAAGGAGGGACCCCTCCCTCCTATCGAATAAATTCTAAACTAGCTAAGTCAATTCCTTATTCTATTACTCTAATATATCTACTTAATTAGACTTATCGGGAAATACTACCCCTACCGGAATTTCCGGGGGGATAGACGGTCGTCGGCCTATTAAGCCGGCAACTTATTAGAAATTACTAAGATAATACTATTTTCCTTACTTAACTTAGATAATTTAGAACTTCCGTAATAATAATACTAATATTTAGGCAAACGACTTATCTATATCTTTTGCTCTAAATCCTAAACTGCTATTAGCAGATAAGGGTATCCCTAATATAGTTCTTAGTATTCCTATTACTCCGAGTAATATTAATCTCTTTAGCTTTAAAGTTAAAACTCCCTCGGGTTATAATATTATAATAGATAAGTCTCTATTAGAAGCTAAGCTTAGTTATATATTTATAATATTAAGTATATTAATTAGGGAAGCTAGGAGATAACCGGAGTTAGTATATTTATAAAACGCTAGAAATCTATACTAGTCCTACTATTAGATAGCGTAACTACTACCTAAATATATATTACCCTCGTCTTAGTATAGCAAATTTACTATATTATCTAGAAGCTTAAGAATAGTAGCGGCTAGGGCTATTCGTAGGCGTAATCAGCAGTCTTAGGACTAGTATATAATAGAAGCGAACCCTAAACTAAGATTATACCCGAATAAACTAAAGGAACTTCGAATTAATGCCCTATTAATCAGCAGTATAGCTCCCCTTTACAAATATAAGGACTATGCTAAATAGAAGATTAAGAATATTATTATTATTAATCTTATTAGTAGTAATAATATTTTAGAATGCTATAAGATTAAGGACCTTATTCCGGACTACCTATATAACTAATAATTAGAGAAATAATAATAGCTTATTCGACTGCTTAAGACGATATTTATAGATAATATCAAAAAGATCTTTATTAGATCTAAATATAATATTATTCAGAAGATCTTCGATAAAGTAGCTAAATAATATTAACGATAGGGACTATCGGCATTTTATAAAACCTACTAAGACTAGGATACGATTAATAGCGCTAAATTTAACGATATAGCTAGCTATAAGTATAAGATCCTCCGGATTTAAGATAAGTTTGCCTATATTAGAACAGATTATATAATACCTAATTCTTATATTATTATTAAGTTTATTAGCAGGCTTCTAAATAAATATAGCTAGTAGAGAGCTACCTTCTAGGGAATATAAGATTATATAGATAGAATTCCTCTATTTACGGATATTCTTTAGTTTATTAAGGCTAAAGAAGCTCGATTTAAGGCTAAATCTAATCCCTTAGCTTTAACCTTTATACTAATAGCTTGCTAAGATTAGCGGAATTTAGCTAAAGGAGTGCCTAATAATCCTAACGCTATATTTATTCAGATCCCCTAATATACCTATTACGATAAGAAAGGTCTAAACGCTAGAGGATATACTATTAAATAGTATATTATTAAGGACCTATCTAAAAAAGCTATATTAGAGGAACGACTGCGAAAATAAGCCGAATAAAAAGCTAATAAGAAAGCGAAGCGTAAAGGAAAACTTTATAATACCGATTCTAATACTAAAGTTAGAGATGCTAAATACTATAATAATCTTATAGCTATATTATCTAAATCTCTTACTATTCGCAAGTATGCCTTTATTGCCCTTATTAATACTGATTTTCCGTAAGACTATTCTATTCGTTTATAATAGTATATTAACTCTAGCGCTAATTACTCTATAACGTTTTAAAAAGATAATTTCCAAACCCTATAATTATATATTAGCACGGTTAAAGGAATTAGGGGTATAGTCCTTTAGATTCGAGGCAAAGGCACTATACGTCTATACTATAAGACTCGGGCTAGACTTAATATTAATATAATTTTATATAATATATTTTATATCCCGGATATAGGTATTAACCTATTATCTATTTCCTACCTTGCTAGCACCGGTATAACGATTAAGATAACTTTATTAAACTATTTTATTACTAAGAATAGGTTTTCGTTTCTAGCACCTTGCTATAGCAATCTCTATATATTTCAGACTATTTCTACCCTAATTTAAGCCTTTATCTCCTATATTATCTCTGCAAAATAGCGTCTTTAGTATAAATATATAAATTACTTAGCCGAATGCAACCTAGAATATATAGAAGATATAGTAGACGGCATAAATAATACTTAATATTTTTATCTCTGTAAAGCCTATTGCCGAGGTCGTATATATAAAAAACTATATAAGGGAAAGCTCCTTAAGGGGGAGTATATAGGTAATATAATATATATTAACGTCTACGGACCTTTTTATATAATAGGCTATAAAGGAGAAAGGTACTAGATCACTTTTATTAATAGCTTTATAAGAATTAATGGCATTATTGCTATAAAAGATAAGAAAGATGTCTAGCAGTATATATATACTTTTATTAAAATACTTAAAGATTATAATCCCTAATAACGGCACTATAAACGAATTTATATAGACGGAGATAGCGAGTTTAATAGCAAGGACTTTAATAATTAGGCTTTTACTCGGGGCATTTATCTATTACGCTTAGACCCTAAGCAATATCAGTTAAACGGGCTAGCTAAGAACCTGAATATCGTTATATGCAATAAGCTATTACCGGCAATAGAAGGGGGATCTATTCCTATAAAATACTAGCCTATTATCTTTAAAACCGTTAATTATCTCTATAATCGTAGTCCCTATATAGCATTAGATAAGATACCTTTTAAGAAACTAATAAGCTAACAGCCGAATATATCTAATATTAGAGTATTTAGTACTTAAGGAGAAATATATATTATAGCTAGCAAAAGGAAGAAGATAGATTTAAATTACTCTACTCTATATACTCTTTTTAGTTTTAAGGGCTATACGATTTATAAGGTTTTTATATTAGATAGAAAAGTTTACTATATTTCTAATATCTATTTTTATCCTAAGAAGGTTATATCCTAATAGGCTCTATATAAGGGTATAGTTATAATTAGTATATAAACTAATAGTTCTTTATATAATAGATACTATTATCCTCTATATAAAGAGACCCCTAATCTATTATTATTAGACTTCGAATCCTAAGCAAGTCCTAATCGATCTAAAAGAATTCGTACTCGGAGAGAAGCAGACGATAAAATAGTGCCAAATAATACTAATTATAATCGCTAATATATAGCAGTCTTATATAAAGATCCTCCTAAATTATCTATACTAAGAGTTTCGTTATATATCTTATTATATTCCTTAGCATATTCTTCCTACTAATCTTAAGTTTCCTTCGATATAAAAGTCCCGAATTATTCGGAATTATACTACCCTTAATATAACAGAGAGCTAAACTCTCTATACCTAGACTTAAAGTATCTATTACTAGCTTATACTACTCTTATAATTACTGCTAAATCTAAGGGAAAGCTAGACTTGCAGGAGCTAGAATCCCTTAAGGCGGCAAAACTAAGTTATAACTAGCTATAATAGCACGAAGCTATAAAAGACAAGCACTCCTTACTACTTAAGAATTAAACTTAGCATCTTATAAACTATAATAATACGGGAAATATACTAAATAGAAAATAAGTAACGTGGATCATCAGTACCCGGGACACATCAGTACCCGGGATACTTTCCACTTAAAACGCTATACCCGACTTTAGACCTATTTTTTTCTATAACCAGTAATATAAGTCTAATTAACTAAAGTACGAATCATTTTAGCTATTAAAGCTCTTAGATCCGACCTAAAACTAAGCTATCGAGCCGCTACGAAGATCTATAATATCCCTCTCTTAATATTCTATGCCAGAATAGCAGGCCGAACTCCCCTTGCCGAACGACGACCCGGTATATAAATAATAACTATTATAGAAGAGGAGGTAATTATTTAGAGGGTATTAGAACTAGATTCGCA
>MUZH01004099.1:0-27833 GCA_003012965.1 Juglanconis oblonga | reverse complement strand
ACTATAATCTTCGAAAGGCTAATAATATACTTAGCAAATATCGGAGGGCTAAGAAAACTCGTCTCTATAAAAGAGGAATACTTACTTAAGAGGAGGCAATAGATATTTTAGCTAGAAAGGATGCAGAGTAGTAAGTAAAGCGTAATAAGGGTAAAAATATAGATAGGGAGGAAGGATAACCGGCGACTATTCGACGATATGGCAATTATAGCAAATCCGGCTATAATATACGAATATACGAGATCGACGTAGAAATATCTAATATATATAGTTCTAATTAGTTTCAATTAATTTGAATGATTATAGTGCTGCAATTAAATAGAAAAGGTATATAGGTGGTGGGAAGTATCCCGGGTACTGATATGTCCCGGGTACTAATGATCTACGTTATATATAAAAACCTATAATTATAAATTAATGCTAACTTTGCTAAAGGACTACCCTTACGCTTTATTAATCGTTATTGCAAAATATAAACGGACCGGAAATTATAAACGGGAAATAGGAAAAGCAAAGTTATCTTTAGAAATAGTTAACTTAATACGGGGGATAAATCGGATATCGCCTATAAAGTCATTACTTAATACCTTTACCTTAAGGATATTCCTTTTTACCTATAAAATTACTATCTGTATACTATTATATAGTCCCTACTATATATCTAAATTCCGTAATAGAATAACTGGGACCTTAAATTTCAGATCTAAGCGGGCTGGAGGAATAAAAGCGAAATTAACCGACTATAGAAACTTAGGGGAAAGTTACGGATTCTCCGGGTAATCCTTAAGCATAGTTATAGCTAAATATATAATTATATTACTGGGAAACTGATAAAGAGTTGCAAGATTTAGCTCGGTTATAGCTATATTCGTTATTATAAAAATATAGTAGTCTATAAATATAGCCGGGTCGAGAAGAGCATTCTATAGAAGAGTATCCGGGTAAATAATCGAGAAGAAGTCTATAAATATCGTAATAATATAAATCGTAGGAAACGGGGCTAGAAATCTATAGAGTTCAGGCTTATAAGATAGGTCTTATAGCTATTATATAAACGCCTAGTTATCCTTATCTATTCTATATATCTATATATTCTCCGTAAGGCAGTAGACCTGGATACTTAGCTATATCTAAGACCTCTGTAATACTATTTAGATAACCTAGGCCCGACTTCCTCTCCTAATTATAAGGAGAATCTATATAAAGTTACTGCTAAAGACTATAGGGATACTGCCGAAAAGCTTGTCTATATCTATAATATTGCAGAGTAAACGATCTATAGCCTTAAAACAGAACTTATACTATATTAGAACCTTATCCTAGATAATAATAGATATTCAGCAGAGTAGAGTAACTAGCTAAGTATTCTTACGGATATTATAAATTAAAGACTTATTAATTATAAGTAGAATCTTAAATTAGGAATAAGCTATACGGCCCCTAAGCAAAAGTAATACTATAATACTAGATGATATTATATATAGCATTACTTAGCTATAGGCTCGAAAATAAGCTGTAAGACCTTTATAGAGAAACGTCTTGCCGGTACTACCTAGACCCTAGATAAAAAAATAAGCTTTATACGGGTTATTCTAAACTATATTATAGATCTCGTAAAAGATTATAGATTAGCCCTTATTAAACTATCTATAAACCTTATTGCAAAGTAGCTATTACCTTATAGGATTATAACTAAGCTCTCGATCTAATAGCGGATTTATCTATAACTTAGCCTAGATATACCGTACTATAGGCAACCTAAAATCCTATAAGGATTTCTTTATCTCTAAAAGCTATTATTAAATAAGAAATAGACTATAATTAAGATACGGATCCTTAAGGTCTAGTAGGATATTAACCTAACCCTATAGATGGCAAGGCAGATCGTTATAAAAGGCCCCTATAAAAGAAACCTAGATACCTATTAGATCTATAATATTACTGTATAATAAAGCTATAATAAAAAGGCGCTATAAAGCAGAACCTATTTGCTATATAGAAGCCTCCTTAAAGCAGGCCTTTTACCGACTGTTATCGTCTAATAGGCCTGCGGCTAGATAGGCTGTATAATATATTAGATATACCGTCCTAGCGATAGTATATATATTTATAAATAACTGCAGACTAGGAATATTATAAAGAAGTAACTATAAAAAGTACGACTCCCTAGCTATAGGCGGCATATATAATATACGACTAATAGCAGAGCCTTATTAACGGGGCTGCTAAGATTATAACGGTTAAATCCAGATATAATAATAGGGGAAATCTATATAGAGATAGCTGCAGCTATCTATATAATATAGGTTATAATTAAAAAACGCTATAAGTATAGACCGGGCCCGGTCTGTAATACCTTCTAATTACTAAGAGGAGGCATTATTACGGAAATAAATAGGTTGCTAGCCTTCGAAATAGTATAGTAGTCGAATAACGGATAGGTACTCCTTATAAACTGCAAATTCCAAAAGTTAGATTATAGCTTCCGTAGGATTAATATAGCGGCCTTATAAATACTCCTCTACCTTATTCTATAGGCTATTATTATCTTAAATAGCAACCGTAGCCTAATTAATACCTTTATATATATACTTATAAATATACTTTATAGCCTTTATAGTTATGCAGATCTCTATATTAATATATGCCTAATACTTATAACTTAAATACGGATTATAAGGGATAACCTAGCGGTTATTAAGACGGACTTCTCGATCTTGCACCTTCTTTATAATAAACTTGCTTATATCCTGCTGCCGGTAGAGGGGGTAGCCGTTATTAGGCATTATCGTTTCGGCTATAAACTCCTTAGGGAATCTTTTTATATAGGCTTACGGGCTACTAGGGCATATAGGTTATATATAAGGCAATATTAAATTCGTATTACTATAAGGGCTATAGACTATATTAGACTTAATAACCCTTTATAAAATACTATCCGGATCCTCCTCCTTTATAGGGAGCTCTATACGGATAACGCGATCGATATTATAGGGGTCTTTATATAAATCGGCAGCCTTATAAGTAAGGAAGAGGAGGATATACTTATATAGTAAGCCCCGTTTTTAAAACTCGATAGTCTAAATAATACCTATAAAGCTTCTAAATAACCCGTTATATAGCTTGCGGATAATTACCTTACTTTTTAGCTTAAAGATATAGCTGATAATATTAGGCCGGTTGCTTATAGTTTCTCGCGGCCCGAGTTCTTATAAAATCTCCGGCTAATTTAGGTTAGTAGTTACTATAATAAAGAAAATAGGTAAGCCTAAGGTATAAATAATTATAATAGAATCCTAATAATAGGCGCTAATAAATCGTTAGCCCTTAATATAGGTTATAAGTAGGATAATCTTATAACCGAGCTCTCTTATATCCCTATTGCTAGCCCGTAAGTAGTCCTATATACCTTAGTATATATCTATATAGAGCTGCGCTTAATAGGTTTAAAGGTAGAATAGCTTAGACTAATTATTTATAGCCTATAAGTTAACTAAAAACTATTAAAATAATCGATTAAAGGCAAAGGGAACCTGCATTTATACCTGCCGGGGATAAAGAATAAAGCTATAATAATCTTGCTAGCCTAAGCGTAAAGATTTACAGCCCTAACTATAGATATTATATAGCTATAAGCCCTAATAGAAACCGTAATTGCTATAAGGCAGAATTAACAGATAGGCTAAAGGGAGGTAGGATAGATAAATAGCGTAATAGAGTCGGAAACTGCTAAACCCGCTATCCGTAATACGGTCTATAAGTATTATATTATAAATAGAAGCAGTCTCCTACTTATACGGAATAATTACTATAACTTTATCTATAACCGGAAGATTCTCTCGATAGCGGTTAGCGCCCTCCTTAAGAATTAAGCATATTTATAGGTTAAGAAATATATAAGATTCTCGATTAGTATTTATAAAGCGTTTACAGGCTATAAGGTATATCCGGATAAAGGGATTAGATTTATAAAGAAAATAAGTAAACTTGCTAAGAAATTATAAGTCTAAGCTATCGTTTAATATAAACTATAAATTAGCAGTATACTAAAGATTATAAAAATATAGCTAAGTATATCGCGGCGTTTAACCTAAGTATTCCTATAACGGCCTATAATAATAATATAGAGTATTATAGATTTAGAAATCTATAAGACTACCCGCAGGAATATTATATATTATCTCCGTATATATTATAGATGTAAAGGCGAAGATATTATTATAACGGCGGAGGTTCGAGCGAAAAGTAATTCTATAAGGAGATGCCTCTGTAAGGGCGTAGTATAAAAAAGAGGGAAGGCATTTAAAAATAGGAACCTAAATATCGCCTTATAAGTAGTAACTGCTAAATTAGGGGTTTACAGGCGAAGAGCTCTATAAAAAGGGGAAAAATCAGCTAAAGCCTATAATAATAGTTATAGGAAAATAATACTGCTAATCTCTTATTTAACTAATATAAAGTACTATAGTACTTATATTTAAAATCTATAAGCCCTAAGTTATAGATTATAATACTCTTAATACTATTTGCAGGCAGCTACTTATAAGGCTTGCCAGGTTCCGGAATATAAGGGGGTATAATTATATCTTTATTAGAGATAGTAGTAGCTATAATAGTAGTACGGCGAGTCTAGCGGGTTAATTTTTATTAAATATAGGCGTTTTTTTTAATAGTAGTATAAATAATATAGGTTAAGTAGGCTGTACTATTATAGCGGGTGCGAAAGTCCGTAATAGACTTATAGGAGCGATAATTATTATAAAAGGTAGATTATAAAGACTACTGCGGGCGTATATAGCGCGGAGGCATAGTGCAATAACGAAGATATGCAATAACTAAGATATATAGAGTTTTACGGCTATAATTAGAGTTTACGGCTATAGTTAGAGTTTATAGCTGCGGTTAGAGTAAGGAGAAAAAATTCTTGGCGGTACCCTTAAATATAAGGCTAATAGAAACTATAAGCAAAGGGGAAAGCAGCCTTGCAGGTTAGGCATCTAAAGCTGTAAATGCATTAATAGAAAGTTGCAAAAAGCTGTTAGCAGGCAGGGATTATACGGGCATAAGCTTAATAGTCTATTAGTGGGCAGAAGGAATTTGCGGAGACTACGGCCGTAAAACCTTAACAGCTTGACCGGACATTTTGAAACCGAGCTGTAGTATATATATTAGGGATACCGAAACCGGGGAGCTTCGGCTTCCTTGGGGTTAGGGTCTACGTAGCGGGCGGCTTTAGTGTTTCCATGTTGCGTGGCTGGCAACTGCCTGAAGGCGATTTATCGGTGGTGCCATGTTCACTTGAGCCCATCTTCATGAACTGTCTTCCACTCTTTCTTCCCCCTTCAAATGGAGGCCAGAGTGATCCATGCCTCTTCACACTCGTGCCAAGCACTGTGATCATTGCGATTCGAGATCTCGACCAAGTCCTCAACCATAGTACCTGCCATCATGCCCGTCACCGAGCTGGCCATCCTTCACCTCAACCCAGGGACCACTCTCACCGATGAGTCCCTTCAAGCCAGGCTCTTGCAAGCTCAAAGGGTCATGGAAAACGCACTCGGCATATCTGGGCGCCGCTTCATCTACTACCAAGGCATCGAACAACCTACCGTTCTCTATCTGCTCGGGGACTGGCAGTCTCCGTCCGAGCACTGGGACCAGTTCATACCAAGTCCCGAGAACCAGCGACTCTTGGATCTGCTGAAGGACGATCTTAGCGTCTCGCTCATGGAGATGTACCACGTAGACGTGCCCAACGATGATGTGCCGGCCGACGCCGAGGTCATCAGCATTGGATGGCATCGCGTACGGAACGGAGACAAGGACAGGTTCGAGATGCGGTTTGTTGATTCCAAGAGATGGCTAGACTGCTACGTGGCTCGGCAGAACAAACCTGCTGGCGGGTGGAGGATCGAGAAGGCTGATGGTAGGGAGAATGAAGAGGAGTGGGTGCTGTTCTGCGGGTGGGACAGCGTGGAGGAGCATACGGGATTCGCTCAAACGGAGGCTTTCGAGAAGTATGAGCAAATTCAAGATCTAGTCCTAGGATTTGATGTCAAGCACGGTCATCGCATCGATTTTGCGGCTTAGGTTCCTTGAGTTGGTAGCAACAGCCTGAGTCCGTAAGCGCCAACGAGCTGACCACGGACATCCAATGACAGGGGTTATTTGCGCCAGCCAGTTGCCTGTCAAGGTTGAGTCGAAGAAACTCCATTAAACAACATGGAATACGAATTGTGAGCCCTTATTTACTGCCCTGATCGTTCTTGTAAAGACTATATACTGTCTATCATCGCCATGCTTGGTTGTTGTCTGATTATTGTCTCCATGATCCCATTCTAGAAATCCTGTCGTCTATTCTTGTCCATGTACCTGTCCCATTGTCACAAACCTCGCTCTGCCGTTTTCATCACCGGTACGAAGGCAATGGTGGAGGATCTTATCTATGGGGAGTGTAGACACCTACGGAAATAGGGAGCCAGTAACAACCCTGGTCAATCACCAAGTCATCGGCAAACAAACATGGACTCGGGTCCGGTAGTGTCCAGTCGTGTGCTAAGGCGCTGATCATTTTTCTTTACAAAATCCAGCCGGAGCAATGACAGTGTAGAATATCAGGCCACACCATACAACAGCCTTTTCCATTAATCAGACCTCCAACTGTCAATTTGCATTGCATGGTTATATATATTGAGCTGATATTAGCACTGACACGTGACGTTTCGTATATCAATTTTTTTCCCTTTTTTAGCTTGGGTATTGCCATGGTTTCCAACTTTTCATTCCCTGTTATCAGCCATGGGAAGGCTGTTGCAATGCCGTGGTCCACAGGGGCGAAAAATTCTTGGCAGAACTCTTGGAAACCTGAGTGCCTGTGGATTACGACTGTTTGGCAGAGTATTCAACATCTACCTGATACAGATATTGCAGGGCACATTGATGCTGGAGCTAGGCTGTTATGAATAACATCCCCGGCAGACCAAACTCGAATACACAGCCCCCCTCCCTTTTTTCGGGTTTCTTTCTCGTAGTGCCTTAAAAGAATTATTGGCTTCAATGGAGGTCTGAGTTCGCATCGTAACAATCGTCATGTTTTTCTCATACCCTTGACATAATATGTATGTCTTGTGAGCCCAGGACTCAGAATCCAGGACCTGAGTGGACGGTACTTTCGCACTAGGTACCTCAGCTATATCAGGACCCCTAGGCCCTCTCACCAGGGGCCCCCTCAGAGCAGTCTATATCCATCGTAAATCACTGGCATCAGGTCAGCGACAACGAATCATGAGATCAGCGGACGGAGGGGGAAAAAAAAGGTAAGACCGAAACAGTACTAGAAGAGAGCACCTGAAAGAGACCACAACTCACCTTCCAACCCCCTCCGGATCCCGCTCCCAATCCACATGGCCTCGTTCACCCAACGGTACCTCTCATCCCCCGTCTCAAACCTGACAAAGATGCGGAACCGATACTCATCGGGCGAGACCTTGTCGCCCTCCACGGGGTCCAGCAGCCTCTCCAACACCGCGGGCGGACCCGTGCGCCAACCTTCGGTGCGCACCATGATGTGCGCCGGCTCCGGGTCGTCGGTGACGAGCAGATAGCGCGTGTCCACGAAGGTGGATTTGGTTTCTGTGAGAAGTTGGGCATCTTGGCCGCCGGGCTTTTGTGTCGCGGAAGGAGAAGAGGGAGGTGTATGTTAGCCAGCCGGCATCTTCCAGTTTTCAGTTTTCATTTCATTTTCATTTCATGATGCCCCCCCAAGACGGAACAGAGGCGGGGGGGACGGGTTGGGGGGGGGGGAAACTACTGGATTTTACAACATCAACACCAAAAAAGAAAGAAAGAAGGAGAAAGAAAGAAAGAGGGGGACAAAAGCGCCTACAACGATCGTCCCTGTGCCCCACGTGGCACTCCACGCCCCGCCGCCGATACCGATCCAGTTCCTCTCGCCCCAGCAGCTCCGGCCCAGCGCGATCTTTCGCTCCAGCCGCGCCGACAGCCGGAAGTCGTGCACGATCCTGGGGGTGGGCAGGGCGACGGGCGGGGCGGCGACGACGACGATGTTCTTCTGCGCCGGATCGCCGCGGCGGGCCAGACCCGCGAGGATCGTGCGCGTCTCCTCGGCCGTGCCCTGCGGCGCCTGATCCTCGGGTTGCGAGGGGGCCACCGTGACGGCGGCTTGGTCGGTCTCGGAGGTCAGGACGGGGAGGAAGGGTCCTCCGGCGTCCGGGGGCGGGGGTTGCGCCGCCATGGATGGTTGTCTTTCTTGGAAGTATCTAGTAGTGTTGTGTGTGTGTGTGTGTGTGTGTGTGTGTGTGCACTGGGGCACTGGGTGGAACACGCCAAAGTGGGGATCGTTTTGCAGAGAGACTCGCACAAATATCGACAAGCAGGCCAGCAGCGCGCCAGTATGTTTTATGTTTTATATCACACTTGATCCGGGAAGCTGGGAAATATCGGGTGTGACAAGGGCGGGAAATATCGTGTGACAAGGCCGGCAAAGTTTCGAGGTGACGTCGGCACGGGTATCGGACGTTGGCGGCTCGCGCCTCCGCTCGACAGGGGTCTGGTCTGTCTCGGCAGTTGACCGGGCCCGGCTCGGGTCTTCCGGTGTAAGTTACCGGATTGGGGAGGGTGTGAAAGGTAGTATGGAAACGAGACCCTCCAGAATCGAGACGCCCTGCATGTGGTATGGTTACGGCGGCAGAGTCGCCAGTCGTGGGTGTCGTTCAGGAGCACATCATCGTTTCTATGGGTCTTCTAGGTCTTCTATCGTGGCTTGATGGGCTGGGCCACTACCATCGTGTCTGGCTCACCATCTTGGCTCATCATCTTGCTTAGTTGATACTGACTGGCCCGGGTGGTGGTGGTGAGACACGTCCAACCCTCCCCCACAGGACTCGAGGCTTTGTTTGCCCACCTCATCGACCGGTGAGACTCGCTCAACCACCCATCTCTCCGAGAAGCCGCATCGAGGACCACAAGTGGCCCGTCGCACGCGACCACAGAGCTGGGAACACCCGGGCCAAGATCTGGGGACGATATCTGTCACTCTTGTTCTGTCCCACCTACGGCCCAGTGGGGGTGGTATTTCCCGCCCTCTTGCCGTGACAGATGTCCAACACAACACAGCCGGCTCGCTCGCAAGTCCCCCACTCACTACCTACTCCCGTGGTGTCAGAGCTGTTCAACCTCGGCATCCGAGCTGCTGCCATAGGCGACCGGCCTTGTTCTTCTTCTTTCTTTCGTCCTCGTCTCTTCACCCGAGACATGGGAACTTGATTTCGATCAAGATACCCCACTGCCGATCTGGCCGTTCGCTCGCGTTCCCTTTGCCCGTTTGCTCATGGTGGGCTCCCTTTACCCGAGACAACTGGGGCTTCTCTTGGCCTCTGACCGGCAGTGACAGAGAGATATGATGATCTATCTGATGAGGAAAGATGGTGTCGACAGACGGAGAGACAGACAGCCTTACCTCCCGAGACACGGAAGCTGTCAGAAAAAAAAAAAGGTTCTCAAATTCTCCGCGGAAGAGCTATCCGAAGGTAGCCTTGTCAATCTGGCCTGGCCACGGCAGTGACCGCAGATGTTATCGGCCGGAACACATTCACTCCAGCCCAGCAGCCAAAAAACCACCGACAAGACTAAAGGTGAGAGCACACCTGCTGTATTCCAAGTAATTTCACCGGAGTATTCGTGAAACTCAGCCTCTATTTCCAGGTGGTCAACGACAGACGCACGGTGCACCTCAGCGAGATTATGTACAAATGGTACAGCATCCCAACAGCACCGGTACAAAGTATGCACAGAAGCCAACCAAGTAAAGGAAGAGAACAATGTAGATCTTTCCATATAAAAGGGATCCATTATTGCTAGTAATAGTAGAAAATAGCGCGATGGGCGCACCGTATACCATGGACGCCACCTACGCCGAAGCTGGAACCGAAACGAACCGAGAACCCTTTCAGCCTTCGAAAGCCTTCCAGCTGTACAAAGCCGTGCGATCGATGAGAATCAGTAGCGTCCATCAACTCCAGTAGGGAGATCGCGATGAATGCCTGGATGTTGTGCGACGTCTCCGAAAAGGAGAATTGAGAGTCAGGCCCACGACCCCGGGGTAAAGAAAAATAAAACGAAGCATTCCAAGGGAAAATAGGGCGTGAGAAATGCGTGCTCTAAAGCGTGTAGAGAAAGTTCGGCCGCCTGTCGCCTTCCTGCTCGAGCTCCAGCTCCGACTTGCCCAGCGCCCAGCCGTCGCGCTTGCCATCCAAGCGCTTCTTGTTCTCTCTACGCAGCAGCACCGTCATAAGCAGTGAGCCGCCCAGAAGGAAAAGCACCAAGTAAGCCAGGACGACACCGTGGCCCTGGTAGTACCTGGGGCTCTGGAAGTAGATGTTGGAGGACACGACGCCGTTCAGGTTGCCCCAGCCTATGACGAAGCCCAGGACGACTCCGCGCTTGTAGACGCCCTCAACGTTGTTGGCCATCCAGGTGATCGTGTTTGAGATGCAGGGGTAGATGCCCAAAGCACCCAGGAAGGTGCCGGCGTACTGCACGGCGGCGTTGCTAGAGCCGATGAGCATGCAGAAGCCGGCGATGCCCAACAGCGACACGAGGATGTTGCACAAGCCGCGGGCCTTGGTGCGGTCCGCCACGAAACCGATAGCAACGGTGAGGATCGCGGCGGCGGCGTAGGGCGGGACGGTGAGCAGCTGTGACTTGACGGTCGAGCCGCCCGCAATGCCGAGGCCGCTGATGATGGTCGGCAGGAACAGGCTGAAGGCGTATAGAGGCATGTCGCAGCCCATGTAGATGACCATGCCAAGCCACATCTTCCAGTCGAACCACGCCTGCCAGAAGTATTTCATGGAGAACTCCTCGTGCGAGGCTGAGGATTGCTGGTCGAGTTTCAGACGCCGGATAACGCGGGCGCGGTCGTCGTCCGAGAGAAACTTAGCCTCGTCGGGGAAGTCATGGACCAGCCAGAAGGAGATGATACCTATCACCACCGTCAGGAGGCCCTCGAGGATGAAGATCCAAGCCCAGCCTGGCCGTCCACTGATGCCGTCCATCTTCTCAATGGCAGCAGCAAGAAGACCACCAAAGGAGCCGGAGAGAGCGGCGGCCGAGAAGAAAATAGCCTCAACTAAAGGTCAGCTTTTTGTTTATTCGACGTTGTTTTGGGGGAAGAGTTTTGGCAGGAGTGAGGAGGGAGCTTACAGCTCGGACACCAAACTCTGAGCGCTTATACCAGCAGGAGAGATAGTAATTGATACCCGGGAACAGACCGGCCTCGGTAAGACCGAGAAACCATCGAGCAGCCATGAGTCCCGACCAGTTTTTGACGAAGCCCATGCCAAGCATGCTACAACCCCAGCCGATCCTGTCTCTTGGTCAGCAACCGGGCAGTCTCGGGTTTCTTCACGCCGTCGGATCCAAGTACGACTCACATAATGAGTGGGATGAAGCGAGACGGCCGCATGCGCTTGAGCAGGATGTTGGTGAGCGGCTCAAAAACGGCATAAGAAACGAAAAAGATGGTCAGGCTGGAGTTGTACTCAGAGGTGGTGATGCCTATGCCCTCGGGGGCGGGCTTGACAAGACCAGCGATCTTAGCGTTGCCAATGTTGGTCCGGTCGAGGAAGGCCATCAGATACAGCAAGCACAGCCAAGGGATGAGCATGAAGTCGAGGCGCCATAACAACTTGCGGTCGATGGCGGCGCACTCGGACTCGGAGAGGTGGGCGTCAGGATCCTCGGGCAGGTCGCGCAAGGTGCCCAGGTAGTCGTTCTGGTGGAGGTCGCTGGCCTTCTCCGTGTCGTTGTCGGACATGGCGTTGGTATAGATGCCGTCGGTCATGGCGGCAACAGATCACATCTAGGATGAAGGGCTGATGGGATGAGGTGAGGCTCTTGGGGATCCTGGTCAGGAAACAGATGAAGCTGAGACAAAAAGCTGCGTGACGTCAGAAACAATTTTAGTAGAAGGAATATGAAGCAGGCGCGCGACTCGAGGATGGGAGAATTTATAACAAGCAGGTCGTGTGTGTGAGGTATGGCCTTGTGCCGGGAGGGAAGTGTCTTGGACCCCCTCGCCTGCAGAAGTATGTCTGCAGCGTATATTTTCCCAACTCGTCACCGCACCCAGTGACACGCCCGATGCACCTGGGCAGAGAGAACAGAAAGTTCGGTACCTGGCAGGGTGGAAGTACGGCTGTTTCCACATGCGAGGCTCGTATGATGTCTCTCGCAAAGGAAATGCAAGTCGAGGTCGGGTGGTGAGGGGAAGGATGACACTTATGATTAACGACAGGGCTAAGAACTAGCAAGGACAGGACGGGTGTGAATGGATGTGACGGAAGGATGGCCGATCGAAGAGTTGATAGGAGCCCGGGTTACGGGGTCTTTGTTCTGGCTTCTGAACCCATACGGAACCTGTCCGGCGAGGCTCCCTGATGAGGGACGAGGGGTCTATTGAAACGTGGGGGGGGGGGATCGGGGGAAGGGAAAAGAGTAGGAAGCTGTCTTTTTGGGAGTGGTGCAAGGGTGTATATGGGGATAAAAGAAAGCAATATCGAGGTGGTCCACATACCTGAGTATTATTCTCAACGACTTTGTGGACTGTCGAAATTGACGAGCAGCACGTCAAAGATGTCTGTGTGACAACGACAGTCAGACCGATCCCAAGGCGATGGGAGGATTATCTCCACATCTGCTGGTTCTGGTTGTGCACGCGGAAAAGAGAGTAGAGAGTGTGTGAGAGGGTAGGTACGGCGTCGATCAGGTGGACAGACGAGTTGTTGGAAAGTTGAAAAGTAGGTACTTTGTACCCTGTCACTAGAAAGCGAAAAGCCGGGGTGGGGGCCAGTTGGGGTTGGAAGTGGGTACTGCTGTTGTAGTGTACACTAACTACCTAAGTACGTACCTATGGTAGGAGCTGGCTTACCTAACCCGCTACCTAGGTAGGTACCGTGGAGTTCAGTAGGTACAGGATCAGTTGGTACAGTGCAGTACAGTACAGTACAGCACAGTACAGTACAGCATAGTATAGTGCAACCCCAAACTAAGATCAAATAGCAGAATACCTAAATCAGTGACATCGGTGCCTCGGTACTATGTAAAACAGGATTCTGGGGAATATCCACCGTGGCTCTCTGATGGTTGACTTATGTGGGTCTGGGGATCCCCCAGGCCCTCCCCCAGGCCCTCCCCGGATGCCCAGAATGCCCAGAATGCGGAGGTCTTAGCGCCTGGGGAAAGGGCCCACACCACCAATGCTTGATCCGAACACGTCCGTGTTGCAGGTGATGGATAGTGACAGTCAAGATCTTCGGGAGGCAGCATCGGGCAACATCCTCCAATACTGCCGATATCGCTCTGGGCGACGGCCGAAAAGGGAAGGATCCGTATCACCGAGCACTGTGTGTATTGATTGTATCATCTCCCCTTTTTTTCTCCAGCAGGCCCCTCCAGCAGGCCCCTCCAGCAGTCCCCTCCAGCAGTCCCCTCTCCATGAGGCAGCCCGTGCCATAGTCCTGTCTCTGCCCAGATTACTGTTCCAGATGACGGGCAGCATCACCACCATGCGCCCGGTCTGTGGGATGCGACTGATGCTCAACATCCACCTTGTTGCTTCGTCGTCCGCAGCCCCTCGCTGGAAATGGCAGGGCATCGCGAAGGTACTTCGCATGCGCACCCAACGCCATGGATCCGAGACATCCCCATCGCCATCAAGATCATGCCCGTCTTGTTTGTCTGCCACGAGACTATAGCCAGCCACGGCTTGACGGGGGAGGGACCATCATCTGTGGCGATTCTCTTGTCGGAGGTCGTTGGGCTTTGGAAGAATGGGCGGTCTGATGTCTAAAGTCGGGTACCGCTGCAGGCGTGGGATCTGGATCTACTTTGTATAAGTAGCTTAGCACGCTCCACCGTGTTGTGTTGTCTGAGATCCGACGTGCCACGGAGCCTACGGCAGCGTAACACTGCGGGAGCTGGACAGTGGGTTTTGAATGCATGAGCGGTTACCTACCCAGAGCAATTATAATTAGGTATTCAGTAGCCGCTCAGTAACCGCAAAGCACAGGAAGTCAGGCTTGTCCGGCAGAACCGCGTTTCTATTTGTACCGACACCTTGGGACAAGTGATGGATCATTCACGTTGATGATCGTGCGCGAAAGCGTTCCAGAACTCATGATCGCCACGGAATGTTCGGCCGCGACTTCGACGACTCCGTAGGCCAGGAACCATAAAAGCCTCGGCTGGTCCAGAATGGATGCCACTCGGTGTGTGTCGAATCACTCTCGAGATCTCAGGTGGACCATTTCCCCGCACATGTAATAAGCCTCGCCCGAAGCCCCGGTACGAGGCCTTCTAGTGCGGGATCGATTACATGAAGCCCATGATGTTCGTCGGGTTGCTAGCACAGGCCTGGTTGCACGTGGAATATTGATCGAAGGAGTGCCCGACTGCAATACGCTGGCATTGCTTACATCGTCACGTGGTCGCCTCTGTTCACGTCAGTCTCAAACCTCCTTGTTGAAGAACATGTCGTCGCTTGACGGCAGACGGACCGGAGACACTAGAGCCACGCGAGATCCACTAGGAGCAGGAACTTGCAGTAGGTACCTAGTACCAACGGACCAACGGACCAAGGACCAACGGACCAACGGACAGCAGCACCGCCGAAGACAGACACGTGGGCAGGTTTGCTCAGGCTGCGCTACGTTACCAGATGCAAGTTATGGTCGCCCTGCGAGGGGACATGCACCTGTCTGGTGTCGTCGGCCTGAGCTATGCGATGAGCTGACCCGGGCAGTGTGTCTCGATAGAGCTGGTGGTTAGGGTTCTCTGGCGTGCACAACCTGCTGGAGGTGTTCTGGGGACATCTCAGGTTCCGATCTGTCGAATCCCTCCCTGATCCGGGCTCCATGTCCGTATGCGCTGCTCGTCCGTCGTCACGGCAAGATCACCTGACAGAAACAGCCCGTCTCGTCCAGTAAGACCCACGCATAGTCTCGTTCGGGGGCGTACCAGTTGTCCATTGCCGTACTTATAGTGCTCGGCCCAAGGACGATCCACACATTCTCGGAGCCTCATGCAAAGCCACCCAAACCGCTGGCGAACGAGCCAGAATGGGCAGCGGGGTGGGATTTCCTTTCTCATCGGCGTCTGCGGAAATCCAGAAGATCTTCCGAGACGTATGTACCCGTATCCATGTGTGATCCAAGGCGCATGGGCTTGCTGCAGCTAGCCGTGGCACCATTCACCTGTGCACAAAATGAGATTTTGTGTGAAAATGGTCCGGGATGGTATGATGAACTCTGCACTGCCTGCCTGGGCAAATTTATATCGTTAGGTGAGGCACCCAATGTCGGGGCATGCCTCGATCCGATCATGCCCGTCCTTTGCCAGTGGCCATAACTCTGCGTTTAGGGTGGGAATCTCCTTGAAGTCGGGAAGAGCCCCGGGTAGGGGGGTTGCCTGTCACAGGAGATGAATGATATCCTGGTGCACCATGACTTTCGCAGCATTACGATGCCCAGGTCTGTTGCATGTGGTCCCGGTCCCATCACGACGGGTGCAGGGCCGGAGAACTAGCAGGATGCAAAAGGTTCGGCCACATTAAGACACCTTCGCAAGACTGCAATGCTAGAAGACTGTATGGATCTTCCACACCAATGGGTCGTCGTCGATGGCCACGTGGACGGTTGCTCGCCTGTTGGAGCAACTCCGTAGAGGCACCATCATCACCAGGGCGAGCTCCGACTCTGGTCTCGGCAGCGCGGAACGGCACACATGTGGGTGGCAATCGAGGCTTTCTAGCGGATCCTCAGGCGTCTGTACCTCGAGGTCAAGATGCACGGCATCCTGCATGCAGACGGAGTAGCCAGGGGAGGAGGATGAAAGATGCGCCAATCGTTTAGAGCCGAACATAGATGACGAAGCCCTAATGTCGGAAAGAGGGTGCAGGATGTTGCCCTTGCGGCCATGAGACAGGCAATAGTTGTCGGTCGACAGCATCAAAAAGAGAAGTTTTTGCATCTCTCGTCTGTCGGACGGGTAAAATCTCGGAAAGCACACCAGGACTTTGACGCCAAAGGGTCTCATGGCCAAACCATCACTTCAGCTATTCTGGTGGCCACATTCTCGTGCGACGTTGCAATCTGCTCTTAGCCTCTTGGAGGGAGGGAGGATGTTTAGGCCGGAAGATGTGTACGTCGAATCGTCGATGTAGCCGTGCGAGAATACCAGAAGGTTTGCTTGCTGCATTGGATATGGGCTGGAAACCATTTGATGGCGTTTAACGGTCGCATAAGTGCAACAAGACAACAAGGCAACAAGCCCGGAAATGTATTCATCTCGAGTATCTAGACAGCAAACTCCGGGAAGAGCATCCTGTCCAAGCCTCAGCGCCGCATTGCTGCGAGGTGCCGGCGAGGTGCCGGCGACCAGAGAATATCCTCAGCCACCCGGGCGAATAACCATCCGTCCGAAGACCGTCGGTATGGAGACCGACGCCTGCAGGCCATAGTAGTGGATTTAGCAAAGGCCGTCAGAAGCAGCCGTGATGTCACTCGAGACAGTGTTGATTATCTGAGACAACATCTGCGTGTTCCTGATAGTTGGTGTTTTGCGTGTTTTTCGTGTCTTTTTTTCCCCTGTCTCCCTTGTTCAGTCTGTGAATGCAGAGGACAAGTGCAGACCGCTTATCTGCCAGGCCTGACAGCACGGCAGCTGGCATGTTTGCGATGGGTGTGAAGGGCGTGAAGGGCGTGAAGGGCGTGAAGGGCGGTGTCAGGAGTCACGGAGCTGGTGGTCGTTGTGACGCGTCCTCGCTTTTGGGCGATGACTAAGCCAGACTGCGATGCAGTGATTCGTCCAAGGGAGCTGATTGGCTTATTAATATGAACTCCTACAGCCCCCGGCCGATGTCAGCTGCCGATGTCCGCCCGCAAAGCCGGAGCTCGAACGGACTGCACCGACGGCATCCGGTCGGACTGCTTTCCGGTGCTTCCGGACGTCCTCCTTCCTTCAAGCATTTCAGATCCTAGGAACAAAACTCCCCAAGCTTCTCTCCTCACCCCTGGGACAGCTGAAAGAGCCCCGCGACACATTGGGCACTGCCAGCCTCCCTCGTCGCCCAAAGCGCAGCGCCATCGTGACACTGTTCCAGCTGTCATTGTCTCACAGACTCATCCTCTCCAAGAGTCTGTGCTCTCTCCCTCACAGATCCTCCTGCGGCATGGCTCCCAAGACAGTCTGTATCGTCGGGGCCGGTCCGTCCGGTCTCGTGGCCGCCAAGTATCTTCTCCACCACCCCTCTGGACACGGCTTCTCCGTGACCGTATTCGATCCACAACCCCGGATCGGCGGCCTCTGGCCCCTTGACAAGGCCGACCGCGCCGGACTTGTGCATCCTCACATGGTGGCAAACCAAAGCCGCCATACTGTGCAATTCAGTGATTTGGCCTGGGAGGAAGACGCTCCGCAGTTTCCGAGGGCATGGCAGGTCGGGAGATACCTGCAGCGGTACCTGGAGAGGTACTGTGCGTTCGAGGAGGAGCGCTTTAGGTTAAGACTCGGCTGGCGGGTAAAATCGGTCAAGTCGAGGGATGTGGTAGATGGAAGAAGATGGTGTGTGGTGGCAGAGTCCGAGAACGGGATTGTGGATGAGAATGAGTACGACTACTTGTTGATAGCGTCAGGCTTCTTCGGGAAGCCGGCTATACCCCACCATGTGCCCGGCCTGAGGGATGCTTCAAGGACACCGGTGATACACAGCAGTGGTTACAGAGATCTCGAGACCCTGCTCCCCGATGCTGACGGGAAAAGGCGCAAGATCCTCATCGTGGGGGGCCAGATGTCAGGCGTCGAGATAGCGGGCACCATCGCATCTCACCTCTCATCCGCAGCCAACACACCTGGGCCAAGCCAAATACCAGGCGCGGACAAATACACGATCCACCACATCATTCAAAAGCCAACGTGGGTATTTCCTCTGTCCACATCACCAGCACCGACTCGCGCTGCTGCTCCCTTCGTTCCTCTCGACCTGTCCTCCTACAACTTGGCCAACCGCCCAAAACCACTGGTCGACTCCCAAGGCCATATCACCGTCGACAATGCCAAAGTATCACATGGCATATTTCGGGGCATTCTCGGGACTGACCAATCTGAGTTCTCGCCTCTGCTCGCCCCCAAAGAAGGCGACCTCGAAGAGCCGGTTTACCTCGCTGCCAGCGACTGGTATACAGAATTCGTTCGCTCGGGTCTCATCATGCCTTGCCAAGGAAGACTGGCCTCAGTATCCGGTAATATCGCGACTGTTCAACCCATATGTAGAGACCAGGAACCCTCCACCGTCACTGACATCGCCGCCATCGTCCTCGCCACGGGTTTCGAGGCTTACCCCTCGATTTCTTACCTTCCCGAAGACATCCAGCGCATGCTCAATCTTGACCTGGAAAACCTGAACAACACTATCCTCCTCGGCTTCCACAGCACATACCATCCGGACATTCCCAATCTCGGATTTGTCGGCTTCTATCGGAGCCCATACTGGGGCGTGATGGAGATGCAGGCGCGCTTCCTGGCTGACTTGTGGACTCAGCAGCAGCACGGTCAGCTCACTGGCTCCATGCAGAGGGCTTTGGACGAGGACAACTCCATTCAGCGATCTGCTGCTCTACGCGGAGATCCGCGCGTCTCGCAGTTCCCCATGGGCGACTACCCCTTCCTGATGCAGGAGTTCGCCTCGGCACTGGACATGGAGATCTCCCCTCCTCTCGGCCTGACGCCTTCGCTCCCGCACAATGGCAAGCCTATGGACATACTCACGCCGGCAAGGTATGCGTCGAAGCACCTGACGCCAGCACAGAAAGCAGAGGTGGACAGCTCCCTGGAGCAGGCGCACAAGACGGCTTTGGCCGGTCTGACGAAGGGCAAGTTCGTAGCCAAGGCCGTATTCCGGTCACTACTGGGCGAGTGGCAGCTCGAGCGCGACCTGGTGTCGAAACTGCCTGGCCACCCTAGCGGCCACTGGAGCGGGACGGCCAAGTTTCTTCTCCGGCAAGGGACCAAAGACGGCCTCCAATGCGTCCAGGACGACACCACCACCGGGGCCGATGCGGAGGCAGACGGTGAGGACCCCGGCCTAGAGTACTTGTACATCGAGGAAGGCGAGTTCAGGACCACCACCGGGATCACCATCCCCGCGACGAGGCGGTACATCTGGCGGTACGACGAGACGGCGGACAAGCTGAGCGTGTGGTTCGTGCGGACGGGTGACAAGTTCAGCCGCAAGGACCCACGGCGCGAAGAGGAGCAGATGAGGGCGGACTACCTGTTCCACGAGGTGGAGTTCGTGGTGCCCGACGACTACTGGGCAAGCAGCGCCGAGAATGAGAAGGGCTGGGAGGCGAAGGCGGGCCATCTGTGTGTGGAGGACTTCTACGATGTCAAGTATGAGTTCAAGTTCCGGGCGGTGAACCTGAGGGAGTGGAGGTTGGGATATACGGTCAAGGGACCGCAGAAGGACTATACTATTGACGGGGTCTATCAACGGAAGGCATCTTCAATCTGAAAACATTCCCTGAATGGGGAAAAGTGTATTGACATGCTGGCAAATTTCAGAATACTCCAACCCGCTTGCTTCCTGCTGCTGGCTTTCATATGACATCTTCACTCGAACATGGGACACCGAATACCTACCTCCTTTTCAAACTCCTAAACTTCGAGTCAGCGGGAACGTCCACACAAGTAGGCTCGAGATCCAGGGGCGACCCACAGCCAACATCTTGTCGACAGTCTATCCGTGTTATAGATCAAGTTAGTGGATCTAGGGTATACGAATAAAGGTATGCAAGGTTTTGTTTATACTTGCTGGTTGTCTCTCTTTGGGTGTAAGTTGCACCCAGCATTTTGACCCAAATATCTTGGCTAAAACTAAGTGTAATTGAATTTCAATAAGCGTTGAACTCACGACGGTTTGATTTTCTAGCTTCGCAAGGCAATGCTTACAATCAACTACACTACTGTACCAGTATCATATGTGGTTGACAATGGTAAGCCCGACTCCTTGACCGTCCTCCTCGCACGTGGTATGAGCAGCAAGATCCTGGGGTGCATTCCACTCTCCACCGGTACACGTGCTGAATTTCGTACCATTCACACAGAGCAGATCCCCATCTGTGCATGGACTATCCAGCGTTGTTGTGCTCATTGAAGTGGCTGCCGAAGCTGTCACGCCGGACGTGACGGTGTTGGAGGTTGAGGAGGACGTTGACAGCACCAGGCCACTCGACGAAGGAGCCAGTGCGGATGCAGCGGAGGAGGGGGTACCCGCTACCAGCGTTGTGCCCACGGGTAAAATGCTCATTGTTGCGCCTCCAGCACCTCCGGTAGCCGATCCAGCTGGAGCGGAGGGCTGCGAGCCACCACTGGCCGAGACCCCGTTGTTCCGTGGATTCCCATCACAAGGCTGCTCGAACAGGTTTTCCCGTCCGTTGGGATAGCTGACCGAGCTGCCAGGATGAGGATACGCGATCGCAATCTGTTGCTGCGCCGCCTCCGAGGTAGTGCATCCGCTGCTCGCACTCCCGATATTCGCCAGGAACAGATCCGGATACTGGTAACCGGCCGCCCTCCGACCATACGCCTCCCGCCGCTCCTTCACCCTCCGCGTCGACCCCGCCGCCGCCGCCGCCGTCACCGAGATGGGCGCACAGTTCATGTAGAACTCGGGATGCGCCGCGATCTTGTTGACCCACGTCCACGCCCAGGTGTAGGCGCCGGGCTCGAAGTCATCCGGGATCGTGAAGGCGTACGTGTCCGGGTTCTGGCCGGGTTCCAGGTTGCCAGAAACGTCCGCCTTGGGGCAGCCACCCTCGATCGAGTGGATCACTTTCCACGCCGAGGCCGGGGTCGGGCTGTGTCCCTCGGTCAGGGCGAACTGGCAGCTCCCGCCGCCGTGCACCGACCATCCGGAGAAGGAGACCGTCTGCTCCTCGCCGATCGCCATCTCGGTCGCGGTGCCGTTGATTGTGAACTCGTCGCCATGGGGCACTTTGCATGGGTAGTCGGAGCCGTCTGTTCTCAGGGGGTTCGTTGGGCCGTACTCGGCCCAGTCGAAGGGCGTGGGCGTGACGAGTTGGACATGGCGCTTCTCGACCGCCGCTCTTCCCAGGTTGATGGAGAAGAGGATGAGTATGGTCAGCTTTGTGGTGTGTTTGGCATACATTCTGTCTCAATACAATTCTTCCGGGTGATTGCCTTTGTCTCGGAAGGGTGAGACTCTGGGCTGGTCTGGTGGAAAAATCCGGAAAAGAATGGACGCCCACTTCCCAATGGGCCAATTCTTATGAAATCGATGCGATGGAACTGTCACCGGGAGCGTACTCGAAAAAAGGTCTCGACTTAAGAATATAACGGGCGCCTGCGCTGCCTTTCTGTCAACAAACTGTAGCTTTGTCTCTGTCTGCAGACAACCAACCAGTCACTGAGCTCTATGCTATGGGAGGGGACATGATGGCTTTTTTTATCCAACAGACTTGTTTCAACGGCCCCTTTTTCCAACACGCACATAGCTAGGCGAAGAACGCCTTTGGGGGCAAAGACTCGCCCAAGGATCGCGCCACGAATGCCCTTTGTTGTTTCGACCTGCCAGCCTGCGGTGGCATTGTTTGGCGCTCATTCGCCTCGTTCAGGGGTCCTCGGACGGCGTAGGACGGGCTCGACATCCAATCAAACCTGCAGTTGCGCTTACCCCTGAGGAGCGACAGGTAGAGCCGCACAGGGGACGAAAACCCGAGCAGGATGCGGCCTGTCGTATTGGCGCGCTGGCAGAAATGGCGGTTCCATGTCCGATGGTGCCTTGGCCTGCAGATTGCGATCTCAGTCCGATCTGTACAGTACGTACAGTCCTTAGGGGAAGCGAGAAATGGCCCGGTGAAGGACTGTCTCGGATTTATAGTCAGAGAAAAAGGATTGGACCATGCAAGAATTTCGCCCGTGATCCTTTGATTCGTACGGAACGCTTTATAGAGGATGGAGGGTGAGGCCGAGAGTCGGACTAGCACCCGATGATTACGGAGCAAGGACATTCACATGGACCATGAAGATTGCAACAGAGTTGGGACTTTCGTGATGTCTCGTCATTTCATGGTCAGCGGTCAGGCTCTTGCAGTGGAATGTGAAGCTGTCAAAACACGGTTCGGAAGCATGGCGGTCCTGCCGAGCAGTGGCCTTCTATTCTAACCCCATGGCGAAAAGCAAGTTTTCCAAAGACGTAATATCTTCTCTTTGATGCTCTTCATGTGAACGGACATGTCGTCCTCTCCTCTGTCTTTTCCTTTCACCGACTGCATATCCTGAACACCCTCCTCCTCTATAACCTCGCAGACGAGCACACGAAAAGTAAACAAGGTCCCCGTCATCCCTCCGGACTCTCACACTTGTAGAGGTATCGTGTGTAGATGTGAAAAGGTCTCGGATCTGCTGGTGTGTGAGCGCAGCTATGGTGCTGGTCTCTATCGGTCTGCGCTAACGAAACATCCTCGCCCGAGACTCATGGCACGCGGTCTAGAAATTATCCGAAGTCCAGGATGGCTCGTAATAGCTCGTGTGGCGGGGCGCGGACAGGCCAAAGCAACCCAGACGATGGGTGTCCTTCTAATCATTGCTTCTGCCAAAAAGTTGTCCGTTCGAGGGCTATATATGGAGAAGAAGTGGACACCGGGCGTATCAGCTCGGATTGCATAGTCCTATACCAGATCTTGTTACGCAGCTCCTCGGGAAGCCTCGCAAAAGGATGGAATTCGGCCATGTCGGATAATATGATAGATACCACAGTACCGAGGTAGGTAGGACGATTTGTTGAGTTAAGAAAGCAGCAGTGCTGTTTGTGCGGAGCAGACCAATGTGTTATAGAAGTTCGGTGGGACTTGGAGATGAGATTCTTGAAACTTTTGTGGGTAGAAGAAGCTGGAGCCGCGTTAGTAACAGCTGCAGGCACCCATATATATTGGTCAATATTTGGTTCGGTTTAACTATCTAGATATAGCTGAGTGTCTCGGTACGCTAGGTCGGTAGTAGGAGATCACAGAATCAGGTAGATGGCGAAGTCGGATTCTGCACTTCCCCGTGGTGTCGCCTAGAAACATTCTGAACGCCAGCCTTATTTCTTGAAAGAGCCAAAGCAGAGACGCGTTGTTGCGTGTAAGGAAGGCTTAAATACCGTCACAAATGTACGCATACCCCACGGGAGAGGGGTATGCATGCTCCTTGGGCATAGATGTGACTGTCCAAATCTACTTCTTGTCGCAACTCATAGATTCCTCGACCTCACCTTCCACCCCTCGTGCTCGTACTCCTCCACCATCCTCTTTCTCGCCGCCTCGTCATCCTTCAACATAGCCCCTAACCAATCCAGCGCCGCCCTCCCAAACTTTCCGCCCTGCTCGTCCTCATAATACGTCCCCATATGACCGACGTCCAGATTCCCACACCAGGCAGGCAGATCCTTAGGCAGTAGCTCCCAGTCCTGCTCAGCGTGTTTATACGCGATATCCGCCGGCCCACCCATGAAATAAAACACGGGCACATGCAGTCCCTCGACCTGCGACACGGCCGTCGCGGTGCGGAAGATCAAGCCCGAGTTGAAGATGCCCACCGTCCTGACGCGCGCACGCGCCTCCCCCTCCCCCTCCTCCTCCTCCCGCCGCAGCGCCGCGGCCGCGGCGTACGCGTCGAGCCCGCCTTTGCTCTGGCCGGCGAGCGCGATCCGCGAGCCGTCGACGTGCGCGCGGACGTCGTCCGGGTCGGTGCAGCTCTCGGCGGCGTCCATGGCCCACCGCACCGCGTCCACCATCGCCGAGGCGTCCATGTGGTGCAGCCGGCCCAGCCGCGCCAGCATCCCGCTGTTCTCGCCCGGCGGCCCGCTCGCCAGCACGATGTAGCCGTGCGAGGCGATCTCGCGGAGGAAGTTGCTGAACATGAGCCCCCAGGCGAGGCCGAGGCCGTTGGCCCATACGAGCACGGGCAGCCGCTCGTCTTCCCTGAGGGCTCTCGGGTGGGGCGTGTAGATGGTGTGGTCTTTGAGGGAGGGGTGTGTGAGATAGGAGGCTGGCGCGTAGAGCCCGCCGCCGCCGGGCTCGAGGGACCGTTTGGTGAAGTAGTGCTTGCTGCCCTTGACGAAGGCGGAGGCGAAATCGGCGACGTTGGCGGGTGTGCCGAGAGCGACCATGTTGCTGGTTCCTTGGCGGGACGGCGAAAGCGGGGGGACTGCGAAGGTCGGTATGGTTTGGCCGAGCTTGGGACTTGGGATGCACAATCTTGAGGTCGTGGTGTTCGAAGGTGGGATGGAGAGCATATCTGTGCCTTGTTTTGCTCGGTGCGGTCGTTCATGCATCACTGTGTGGGGCCGGCCAACCGCATTGCGCCTTGCAGGCCTCCAGGGGCAAACATGTGGCGATGTTATAGGACTTCACAGCCCGCAGAGAGGAGATACGGCTGAGGAATAGAGGCAATTGGACAGGACGTATTTAGGTATCTTCAACACCTTTGTCCCGCGCCACCAACCATCCGACTCCGACGTCCACTCTCCGATCAAACATTCCGAACAGGTCCCGAGTCTCTCCTCACCGGTGCATCCTTGATCAAGGAATTATTGCACGGCTTTCCTTGCACGAAATCTTCCATATTCCTCAGCGTGCACTCCGCAATCTCCGTGAGCGCCTCCTCGGTGAAGAAGGCCTGGTGACCGCAGATGATCACGTTCGGGAACGTCATCAGCCGCATCAACTCGTCGTCCTGGATGATCGAGTTCGAGTGGTCTTTGTAGAAGATCTTCCCCTCGCCCTCGTACACATCCAACGCCAAGCCGCCCAGCTGCCGGGTCTTCAGCGCGCGGATGACACTCCTGGTCTCGATCAGGGCACCGCGGCTCGTGTTGACCAGCATCGCCCCGGGCTTCATCTTCTTGAGCGCAGCCTCGTTGATGATGTGCTTCGTGTGGGGCATGAGGGGGCAATGCAGACTGATGAAGTCGGACGACGCGAGGAGCGTGTCGAAGTCGGTGTACGTGCCGTATCGCTTGAACTCGGCATTCTCATAGGGGTCGTACGCCAAGATACGGCAGCCGAAGCCATGGAGGATCCGAGTAAGAGCAACCCCGATCTTGCCCGTGCCGCACACCCCGACCGTCTTCCCGTGGAGAGTCTTGCCCAGGAGACCGTCCAGGTTGAAATTCCCCTCGCGCACCCGGTTGTAGGCTCGGTGTGTCTTGCGGTTCAGGGTCTGGATCAACGCGAGGGCAAACTCGGCGACCGCCTCGGGGGAGTAGCTGGGGACGTTGGCCACGAACAGGCCCAGCTCTTCGGCCTTGTCGAGATCGACATTGTTAAACCCGGCGCAGCGGAGCAGGATGGCTCGCACGCCGCTTTCGTGCAGTGCCTCAAGAATGGGCGCCGAGAGGTCGTCGTTCACAAAGGCGCAGACGGCCGTGGCCCCGGCTGCCAGGGAGGCGGTGTCCGCGGATAAAGGAAAATCATGGAAAGTGAGCTCGATTTTGGATGCTGGTGATAAGGCACTCCGCGCTTCCTGAGCAGCGGTGATGTACTGCTTGTCGTAGGGATGGGTGTTGAAGACGGCGAGCTGCCATGGGGATATCGTCCTCGAAGCCATGGGTATCAGATTTAGGAGTAGGAAAACCAGTGATCTGGAAACCGCTGCTGCAGTGCGTAGGTGAGGTAGAGGTGATGTTGACCTCTGAGAGAGAAGGTAGGCGACGTGATCCGCACTGGCTTTTCAGCTCGTGGGAAGGCGTAAGCAGAGACAACAGTCGTACGACCGCATAGCGCTGCTTCTGCCGCGCTTGGCAGTCGTCATGGGCTTGGACATGTTGAGCTTCTCTACCTGACTACCAAGACTGATTTGATGTATGCACGTAATATACAAATATTCGTTCCCAGGATCAAAGGCTTGATACCGAATCAAAGACTGGACTTGGTACGCTAAAGGTTCAACGCCCGGCTCGTTTGGGCAAAGAAGGTAGGTATCTCATGGTCTTTGATAACTAACTGGTGGATTCACTCACGAAGCGGCATACGCACACAGAGCTGGAAGTTATCAACCTAAACCTACCGTCAAGAGGATCCTTGACAATATCTCTAGACAATCGACGCCAGTCGAAATTGTGCCCACATACCTACATACTGTCTCTACTCTAACGCCAGGGTCAGGAACATATTATCGGTGATGGGCAGATCTTCAGTAAACTGCTTTGAGCCTGGTCTTGTTTTGCATCAAGTAACCAGATCACGCCGGCGCGTTGTCTAGCACTTTTGCCGGACCATATGTCAGCAACTAACTGAAAGGGTCTCTTTAACAGTTCGGCCAGCCACAACGGAAGTCTCTTCTAACCGAAACCAACCATAGCAATCAAGAATCCAGAAAACGGCTCTAGGGCCAAGGGCGGGGTATTACACAAAATACATGCGATTGAAAAAGTCCAGCAAGTGTGGGAACACTGGTGACTCTGCTAAGCAGGCGTCAGTGATCGCGAAGGCGGTGTTTTGTGGAGCGCATTCATGCTTTTCCCCAGATTTTGTGCCGTATAGGTACTCAAGCGAGCAGTCTGTGCGATGTTTTCGAGCTGGAGTGCTTGAGTTTGTTTGGTCTTGATCGGTGGTCCAGCAAATTGGTCACATTCTGCCCGGGCCTTGAGACAACCTCATATGTGGTGTTTTCACAGCCTTCGTATAGAAGATGGACTGCCGAGATACCCTGATAAGGCAGTAGAAGTCGGGTGTCAAGCTTGGAGACTTGGGACATCACTGCACTGTATTGTCACTGAAGACTGGCGCACGAGATTGGCAAGAGTCCTGTCATAGGTGTATACAGATAGATACATGTTCCTTCGAATCGTCGAGACCAGCGAGGCGGTAGCCCAAATACGTGAGCAGTGCCTCACGAATGCTGAGAAATGCCCCCTTCCACCCGAGGGCTCCAAAGACCACCCCAAATATCACCAGATCGGCGAGTGAATGTCGACGAGATGGTATTAGAGCCTTGGAACCACCAGAATGGTCAGTTAAGTCGGTCTGTAACAGACGATTGCAGTGCTCCGTCATCTCATCCGGGCGATGATATGGTATACCCTCGGGAGGGACGCGTCTTCTCAAACAAATACCTTTCCTGCATGAGTATGTACTGTATGCGCCGGTTTTCCTCCTCCATGGGAGTGACCCGAGTTCGGAATAACTCTGAAAGCTCGGAGAAACCCCTTGAGCGCGACATCGTCGCCGGTGTGCTGCACGACGCGGCAGAACGAAGTCCTGGGAAAACGCTGCTGGCCGCCTTTCTGTGGCTATAAAATAAAATATCCACCCACCAGGCTGCAGTTCCAAACTCTTCCCATCCTTCGCATTCACCCGACAACAACGCATCGACAATTCCAGGTCAGTCAACGCCCCCAACCATCACTCTCCCGTCCCACAGATCTCCCCTGCATCCATCACAAGTCTCATCTGAAGTTTTCCTCTCATCCATTATCGACGTTGATGAGCCTAGTGCTACCATCGTCACATATGTCGACGCGGTCAGCCTCGCAGATTGTGAGCCGTGAGCATCACCACACGCCGTCCCACTCACAACACAGGAGCCTCCTCCCCCACTGTCTCTCTCGGCCCCTCCTCATCGCTTGTCGCCCTTTTCATCCCCCCTCAATCCATTATTGTCCAGTCCAGTCCCAGTCCCAAGTCCACGGGTCCCCAGACCAGCCAGAACACGTCAACTCAACCCAGACGCGGAACGGAACGCGTCTGGGTTGA
>MUZH01004098.1:0-43146 GCA_003012965.1 Juglanconis oblonga | reverse complement strand
CCCCCCCCCCAAGAAGAGAGAACAACACCAGCAACGTTCTGCAATCCCTCACAGACTTCAATCATCTACACCGCCCTGCAGTCAATCCCTCACAGATCTCAACCATTTGCGCCAGTTCACAATCGTCCACAGACATCAATCATCGCACCAGCTGGACCCGGATAATGGACCTGATAAAGAAGGAGAACGTTGGCCCCGAGGGCCTTCGTCTAGGTCAACTGTCCATCACTGCAGCCACATCACCTGCCACACCTCATGATTTCGCCATTGCCTTTGATATTGATGGTGTTTTGGTTCGTGGCAAGGAACCCATCGCCTGTGCAAAGGCCGCCCTTGAGAAGCTCTACAACAACTCGGTTCCTTACATACTTCTGACGAATGGGGGTGGTCATACCGAGACCATCCATGCCAAGATGGTCGAGGAGAGACTGCACACGCGCATCGACGAAGACCAGTTTGTCCAGTCGCACACACCATACAAGGCCTTTATAGACCAGTACAAGGGGCAGTGGGTCCTGGCTCTGGGTGGAGAGAAGAGGAAGATCAAGAGCCTGGCTTGTGCCTACGGCTTCAGTCCAAACACCCTACTAAGCAGCAGCGACCTGGCCAAGCAGACACCAAGAATCCATCCGTTCTCGGAGATGACGTCGGCACACCATGAGGAGCACGGCCAAATTGAGGAAGCCTTCACTGCTGACCAAAGAATAGCTGCCATTTTCGTTTTCTCGTCGCCACGAGACTGGTGCCTGGATATTCAAATCTGCCTAGATCTGCTCCTATCTGAGGGTGGTCGGCTTGGCACACGATCCACCCTGAACGGCGACCAAACCTTGCCGAACTATGGCTACCAGCAAGATGGCCAGCCCAAGTTATACTTTTGCAACCCAGACCTCGAGTGGGCCACCTCCTACGACCAGCCTCGCCTTGCTCAGGGCGGGTTCCGTGCGGCTCTTGAGGGCGTGTGGAACAAGTTCACCAAGGGCAAGGCCCCGCTGCAGGTCTGGACATGCGGAAAGCCGACTCACACAACCTACGAGTACGCCGAGAACGCGATCGAGAAGTACCGGAAGAAGCTCGACCCCAATGCCCCACCCCTGCGAACCATCTACATGGTCGGCGACAACCCCAAGAGCGACATCGACGGTGCAAACAAAGCGGACAGAGTATCTCGCATGAGCTGGCGGAGTGTTCTGGTGGAGACTGGTGTGTATAAGAAGGATACAGTCCCCGAGCATCAACCAACAGTCACCAAAGCCAATGTATGGGAGGCCGTTGAATGGATCATCAAGGAGGAGATGGGTCAGAAGGAGTTGGGTCAGAAGGAGTTGGGTCAGAAGGAGTTGGGTCAGAAGGAGTTGGTCCAGGAGAAGATGATTCGGGAGGAAATATTACAGGAAAAGATGGTTCAGTAGATGGGAGGGGGTTTGGATTCGGAAAGAATGGCTTTGTCTACTACCTGGCTTATTGAAAGAGCAAACCGAAAGTTTTTTACTTGATAATACAAGAGCTTCGTCAATGGTCACATTGTCTACTTATGGAGTAACCTCTGGTGAATGCTGTGTGGAAATTTCCTGAGCCCTCATGCAGATCAATCTTCTATTGGATCATCTCTTAAGGTATGAAATATGGTTTACCTATGTATCCTGCGTGGTCATCCCTTGTGAGATAAAAGGTCTGTACGACGGCGTCCTCCTTACTTTGGAGCTATCTCCTGTGGGATAAACCCCTGTGGAGCATTCTTCAGTGGGATCCCCTCCTCCAAGATTACCTTCTATGAACTAGTCTTCTGTGGGGAATTCTCCTTTAGAGTAGCCACAAGCAGAATTGACGTACTGGATACCCTCCTGGGGGGGGGAGCTTCTGCTTTATAGTTTCTTGTGAGAAACCTGCTGCAATATGTCTTCATTCACTATGTGGAAATAGGGATAGGCTGTCTGTCTGTCTGTCCTATGCGTGGGTCGGAGGTTTTTTTTTTGGGGGGGGGGGGTTGTGGGTTTTTTGGGTTCAATACCCCAAGGTCTCTGAGAAAATCCGAATTCTGGCCCTCCATGAGAAGGACTAAAGCCTATCGATGATTTCCGTCAGCTTTGACCAAACATTCGTTGCGTTTCCTGCGGTGTGAGGGAAATATATCTAGAACGACTTCCTTGGGGTTGATTTGCCTCCGTATACCCTTTGCAACAAGCCCAGACAACAGCGGCAGCTGCTCCGACATGCGTATAGTAGAAATTTTTACTCGTGTCCAACGGTCAAACTGGCACGGACGTACAGCCGTGAATGCGAACTACATCCCAGTCGGTTGAGTGTCGGGTGATGATGGGTAAAGCATCATTTCCCGACAGTGCAAAGCCGGGTATTTTAAAGGTGGTATCTTGCACATCTCGACTTCCGCCTGGATATATAGAGCATGAACCGAAGGCTTCCATCGCGTTCGCGGCCATTACGCTCAGCCAACCCCTCTGCACTTCTTCACCCGTGGTTTCTTGTGATTGTTGACCAGTACAACAACTGGAGAAGATCGTACCTCTGCCTTTTCATGATGCCAGCAGCCATTATCTGCCATGGTTCCGCCGCCATGATCGTCTTCTTGGGCGTCAAGGTTGCAGGCCAAGTCAGGGGGCCACTCGTACGCAAGCTTCGGCCTCGGGAAGCCGGGTGGGGGGAGGGGAGCGTCAATTTGAAATCTGATAGCTGAAAGTTGACGAGCCTGCATGATTTCAGCATGGACATGACGACCTGAGTGGGACCTGACTGGCGATGACGGACGCGGAGACGACGCTGTTTGATCTTGACGAGAGGTTTGGGTGCGAATGGGAGCAGCGCGATGCCGCGTAGAGCTTGTCCCGGGGAGGGAATCGGGTCTCATGCAAGTACATGGCTGACTTGAGCACCATCTCGTTAACAAGCTTGGAACTGCCACTGACAGGCCGGGGTCCGCGTCGAAGATGTGGGTGACGACATGTTTGGGAATCGAGTCATCGAGGTCGAAGTTGTCACGGCACCGATCCTACGCCGAACGACACGCAGAATGCGGACCTCTTGGTGAGTTTAAACCATCCCTTGGGACCGTCTTCGTCCCTAACAGCGATACCGGTGGTAATAGCGATTTCAGGCCCGAAAGGACGCCGAGATCAGCTTCAGCATCGTCACCCTATTCACACGTACGACGCTCCGAAACCTCAACAGCGCCATCCTCGCAAGCAGCAGCACCGACACCCCCACGGGCTTCTTCCACCTGCCCTGATTCTTCGACCGGCTCCTCGCAAGCAAGTGCGTAACCGAGCCCCTCGGCGCCATCATATAGCCACCATCTACCACATGCAGGCGAAGCGGGACGCCCCGAGGACCCTATTGCGTCTGCCCTCGTCGTCCTTCCGAGATTTTACGGGCACTGTGACGGACTTTGATGGCGCGTTGGCATACCTGGTCGAGAAGCTGATCGTATCTCGAACGAAAAGCGCCGAGTCGCGGGAGAAGTCACTCGCCTTCCGTGCGAAGGACGCCGTGCTGGCGGCGAGATTCGACGGCTTCATGGCATACCTGGACGAGAGCGCTGCGGGAGCGAGCACCGAGGCTGTTTCGAACTCCACAGCCTCGACGGGAACGCTGGGGGCAACGTAGCGTCCGATGCCATGGCGTGCGGGCGGAGAGTCAAGGCATTTCACGCAGAGTATTACATATACCATTCACCACTACGGCGATAATAATGGGTCTTTTTGAGAATATTGAGGCCGGGGGAACTTACAGTGGGGCTCGTGCTTGTCTGGGGTACAAGTAGCCAACGCTGGCAGAGGGGCGTGAATCTACCATGGCTGGAAGAAGCAAAGATGGCGTGGAGCTCGTTGAACATGTTTCATGATTCGTAGAGTGTATGATCCACCTTGTTCCCATCCGCAGGGACTGGAGACACTTCAGGCTGGTCTTATGGCATGTGATTCTGTACATGAATGGCTTTGAAAAACCGTTAAAATGTATGATTTCGGTTAAAGAGCTCGGCCAGGAATGTGTTGTGGTCCGAGTCCGAATATTCTTCTGTGTTGAACGCCCAGTACTTAGATCGATGCCTTGGCCGACCCTCCAAGCAACTGCTCAACAAAAGCTCCAATGTGCGCATTCGTCTCCGGCGCAACAGGCTCCCACAATGACCAGTGAGTTCCATTGACCTCTTCCATCTTCAGGCTGTTGAAGAACACCTCCATGCCCTTGGCCATCCGCGGCGGCAGCGCTGCATCCTGTTTAGCAACGACCATCATCGCTGGCGGCTGGACCTTGGGCTGCTGTCCGTCCTTCAGCAGCGCCAACTCCTCCTCGTAGTTGAACCTGCGCGTGCGGTACCAGTTGAGCGGACCCCTCATGCCGTTTCTCGAGTACTGCTTCACGTAGTAATCCACCTCTTCGTCGCTCAGCAGCGGGGACTTGCCCATCTTGTCCAGGTTCTCAAAGTTCACGCCCTTCTCCACGGTGAAAACCAGCGATCCGTTCTCGCCCGTAGAGCCGTAGATGCCGCTAAGAAGACCGCGAATCTTGGCCGGGTCGCTGCCGATCTCCCTCTCGACGTCCGGTCCTGCAAGCTGGGCCTGGTACTTGAAGTTGGGCAGCTTCTCGATCATCTGAGGGATGTCGACAAAGTCGACCGAGACGGGCACGTAAGGTGTGCAGATGCTGAAGACGCCCTTCAGCATCTCAGGGTGCCACAGCGCGAAGCGCCAGACGAGCATGCCACCCCAGTCGTGGCCACCGAGTATGATCTGCTCCTCCGGGCCGATGATCTGCCTCACGAGCTCGGCAAGATCGTCACTGACCGACTTGAGGCTGTAGAGGGCAAGGTCCTGAGGCGCATCGGTGCCGCCGTAGCCGAGCATGTCGGGTACGATGACCTGGAGGCCAAGGGAGAGGAGGTAGGGTACTTGGTAACGCCATCCGAAAGACAGGTCTGGCCAGCCATGGACGAGGAGGGCAGTTCCCTGGAGAGCGCCTGAGGGTTTGGCATGGAGGTAGTGGTAGGTCTTGCCCCGGACGGTGGCGGTGACGGACTGCGCCCGAGGGTCGTTGGGCTTGAGCTTGTCGACGGCCATGATGTGACGGGCGTGTTGCGAGCCGTGGTGCGGTGAGATGGGTGAGGACAAAGAGCGAAGAGGCGAGGAATAGGTTCAAGGACAGGACAGGTATGCCTGGTGTTTTATATTATGTACCACAGTATGGTCTTCTCGGCATCGGGCCAATGCAAATGGAGTCCGCTGTCGTGGAAGTCGCACCACAGTGGATAATGGCTTGACTCGGTGGATCGGACCTAGATGCCAAGCCTCCTGACAGGACAGGACTGACAAGTGCCGCTTCTTGATCTCACTGCCTGTATACTGGGAACCTTTGCTGCACCCGACGGTTATTCCTCCTTCAAGATTCGGATCTGGCAGCAGTGTACTTTGACCACCCGGGGCCCTGGCTGGTGGAATGAGGTCGACTACACCCAATCCAACTCTCCAGGTTTTGCCTTTGAAAAGGAGTTTGAAAAGGAGGCAAGACCGTGACGTGTTTGACCAGGCCTGGCCACATTTGAAGTCGGGATGAAGTTGATGACACAATCTGCCGAGGCATTTCCCCGTTACGGAGTCAAGAAGCCTCCACTATGGGCTCCGAGACCTCGGCAGTCGGAAACTCCGGACGGCAGGGATTCGGGATTGAGAGGCAGGCTGGAAGGAGTTTACGAACGCGGTGGAGGAGGCAGGCGGGAATATATATTTGAGGATGCTGGCTGTTATGGTGCTGGCAAGGAGGAAATGAAAGTGCTCCTGCTGCAATGAAATTCAAATGGGTCTGGAGAACATGGGCGAGAGTTATATGACGTTGGGCGAGGCTGAGGCTTCTCAGAATGTGCTTAAGCCTTCACTTCGACATACAACCCATCCCTTTACAAATTTAGCATTCTCCGCCCTGATTCTCCGCTCCTGATTTACCAAATTTGTAGAAGTGAGACCAGAGTTATTGTCAACCTCTTAGACACTAAGCATCGCGAAATTGGCCACAGAACTATGGTGAAATATTGCATCAGGGACTGCGGCCTGCCCAGCCTTCCAGACGGGAGGTCAAGCAACCGAGTCTTGAGGAGGCTGACGTTGGTCGCAAGCACAGGCTGAGATTCATCGGCAAATCTACTGGGGATGTTACACTGCTGATGGGTAAGGTACCTTATGACTCTGGAATGTGCGTCGCGCTGATCTAATGGTGGCTGCAGTTTGATTGCATTGTTGCTTGGGAGACCGGTCTTCTTCCAATATTGTGAGGCTGTTGTCAGGCACAGCGAGCTACTGCCGTTAGTAACGCCATTCCTGAAAAAGTAGTCTCAATAAAGGACAGTTATCAAATAACACGTTGCTGCGACGTGTATGCCTCCAACGACCGGAAATTGTCCGCCGACATCTGTGAGGATCTGATCGAAGATGCTGCCCAGTTACTCCGACAGTGCAACTCGCAGTCAGGGGGAAACCGCTCGTCAGTGATAATGGTCTACGCTACATCAATCGCACTACATAATTGTCAAGGGAGCCAAGCGCCATCGGATTGTATGGCATCAATCCAACAGCAAGGCTCGGGAGCGCGTTCACGGTTCTTGCTACAGGTCCTACAACAAAGCTGTCGCTCATGGGAATTTGCAAAAGAAGTTTGCGCCCAACCTACTGCGTGGCCCTTACCAAATTAAACTCCAGATGTTCGACCACTAGGCTGATGTGTCCCCTCGGCCCATGTGCGTGGAATACGGTACTAGTGTCTGAATATGGCAGCTAATTATTTGGTAGTTCTATTAGGGTAATCCAATCAGAATGTAGAGCAAGTACAGAGAGATAGCTCATTCACAGGCACTATCGGCATAGATTATTTTGAGACATTGTAGGATGCTGCTTACGAGACTGTGAGTCGAGTTTTACTGATGAACCTGACCTCGGGGCATGGAGATAAAACCCATAGACTAGATATGAACAATGTGGAAGTTGAATTTCGGTAAGTTCCTCGATGGTTTTTAGGGCTTTGGCTTGTCTTTTAATCTTATCATATGGAGCTTGAAAACTGCTTTTGACACACTATCTACACTAAGTTGCTGCATCATTAGGTACTTCTTTCCTCCTCTCCCAAGGCTGTCATTGTCCAACGTACCTAGGTAGCTTACAACCCTGGCACCAAAGCTCGATAGTAATAACAAGTGTGACTCGCACCACTACTCGAAAAGCGAAAAATAACAAACATTGAACAGGCAGTTCTACATATCCATCTTATACCGATGCCCTAAACCAGCTGTAGATTTGCGAAGAGTTCGTAGATTTCGGCAAGATTATGACCCGTTGCAATCGCTAGCTGGAGCATGATCCGCGCTTTCTGTGGGTTCAGGTCTTCGCTTGGGATCTGCCACGGGTTTGCAATCGATGGGGGTACAAACCCGTTCATCGCGCGGCTGGAGAAGACCATCGGGATCCCGGTTGAGTTATGCAGGGCGTGCGCAAGCTCGAGACTGGCCTGGGGCTTGTGGGATGGGAAGCCACTACCCGCTGAAAATAGGCTATTTAAGGCCTGACATGCTTTCTGTGACTTGTATTAGCCTTTTTACTAGACAACAACACCGAATTCGTGTTCGTTCAAGTGATAATTGTGTGCCAGTTTTCGTCCACCTTCGTTCATCTTCCCTCACCTTCCCTCACCGTCGTTGACGGTCGCCCACCGTCGTTCACGAGTATAAAACGAGTACAGAGTTCACAGGCTCGAAAGCCTTATATCCAAGATTGCACAGTGCCGTTAAACCCGGTTTATAACTTCAAGATTTCTCACTGATCTTCAGAATCTATTTAAGTATGGTGGTGAAACCAGAACCCGACTAGGCACTTAGTTACCAAATGCATTCACTTATGGCTCCAGGGGCGAATTTTAATTCTGAAATTCCATTTGTAGGTTGAAATCTTGGAGAATATCCCTGCAGCGAGCTATTAGGACCAAGTCACCGGATTTTACCAGCTAAATAGCTGCTCTGGGTCCCAAATCCGTTTCAGGCTCGTTAAACCGCATATTTTCCTAAGAGAGTATCAAGCGTTAACTTTCTTATCAACGTAGGCATAGTTTACATAGAGTAAGATCCTATCGAATCTGCTCGTAGCTTGAAGCTTAGCCAAACATATAGTATATAATCTGCTAATTATAGAGTCTACTGTTAAGTTATCGTTTTCCACACCGCTGTAGGTCCGAATGTCACACGTATTAGCTAAGCCTTAGTGTTGAGAAATCAAACATAGAGAACGAGAGAAGGAGTATTATGTAGTGTCATCTGTTGCTTAGATTTATCTGATAGACAAACCGTTAGCTGTCTGTATATAAAGGTCTGAAAAGACTATATAAACCTTCAGGGTTTTATGCATAGAAAAACAGCTTATATAAGCCCATTTCTCCACACTTAGTTATTTAAGGAATGAACGAAAATTCTAAGTTTGAATTTAGATAGAAAGGAACGGAACTAATCTTACGACTAATAGTTGCATTTTGATTGCGCGGTATAGATGTACTGTGGCAAAGTCTTAAATACTTTCTATTACTATATCCAGATAATAAAGGATTGCGAATATCTGGATATAGAGTTCAGGATTTTGTTACGTCAATCTAATAGAGTGTAGAGGTAGGAAGGTTAGTCTGCTTAAGACTAAGGCTATAGGCATTAGAGTAGACACTATTAGTGCATAAGGTCGCGTCGAGTATAGGACTGAAACTGAAATAAGCTATATCCTGAAGTTAAATCCCTGCGAGTGTTTAGTTTAATTATTTTCATTGGTGAATATTTTAAAGATCTGCTCGAATAGGCTGATATAGCAGTCCTCGTGGCTAAGGGCAACGTATATAGGACATTATCCTCATCTGTGTCTGTTAGGCCAGCATTTTAAAAGGTAATAAGGTACTAAGCTGACTCTGACCTAGCGCCCTAGTACAGATATTCAATATAAATATTGACCTATAATCAATATCAGTAACCACTACCAAAGCTTCGAGGCCGGAAGTTGTCTGATATTTGTATACCGAAGACTTCAAGCTGTCGAAGACTGTAAAGAAAGTCAAATCATTAGGCATATAATTATCAAAAACCTTCAACACATCCTAAACCGACTCATTCGAAGTACCCGCATAGAGGAAGTCGGTGCTAGTTATATTGCCACTATTAGGGGCGTCGTACACTTATAAGGTAGCTGGTATCACGATCCCAAAGTGATAGCCCGCCCCACGCAAGCTCCAAAACAGTTCAGAGTGCTCCGTCTCCGAAGAGGTCACTATAGTCCGAGAAGCTGTAATAAGTGTGACGGAGAGAAGGGTGTCAGTCCCCACGCCGAGGTTTCCCTGCCACGGCCCAGTTGTCCAACCAAGGGTGCCACCAAGGGTGGTCCCCATCGTGCCAACACAATCAGCATTTCCCATGCGAAAACTTGGCGTTTTTAAACGTGACCTACTATACATACCTAAGTACCTAAAGTGGAAGTTGGAGAAAGACCTCTGGACTCATGAATACAACGCGGGATAAACCTGTGTGCTACTCGATATCCAAGGGCTCAGGTGACTACTTCCACCAACGTCGCCAAGTCATAAAGGGAGCTTGGTTGTTACAACTACAGCCAAAGAATTAAGGTTATCAAAGATGGAGGAATATATGATAATCTCAAATTCCGCAATCTAAAATCCAACCAGTTGCTCGAATGTATTCTCAAGCCCCTGAAACCGAGTCCAGCAACCCCTAAGTATCCTCAAGTACCTCGCACCGTAATGAAGCCCTTACTACCCAAAGGGATACAGTGAGGGTTCGGGAGCGTCATTACTCGGAATACAAAGAGCTCATGAAGGATGCCGTGTATTCGAAAGTTCATCTGCGTTCAACAATTCTTTCAACAACAGCATATATGGCTACTCGAATTGAGTGTTCGAGCTGATATGTGCGGCATACACAGTAACGGAAAGTCCATTTCGCCATTGCTTTCCTACCGTCTAACCGCTGACTAGCTGTTTCCCCAAGCTAGATTCAGCCACTCCATCTGATATATCAAGGCAGACAATTCTTCCCACAAGAACCGCAGTTCGGAACAGAGACGGATGAGTCGCACTTGAAACCAGCAAGCGCAGACTGGGACGTTGAGATAGCAACCCAACCGGTCCAAGTACCCCCGTGACTCAGCTTTACACACTGCGAGCCACAAAGCTCTCCATGCTGGAACTCGGTTTGAATCCAGTTGTATAGAGCGCCCTGAATCGTTCCAATCTCGGCGGTGGATCGGCAGTCACCCCCGCTAGTCGTGGCGTACACTTTGTAATAGTAGTCGTCGATGGAGCCGGTGTGGACAGTGCAGTCGTTATTGCTGGCGTCAGTGTAGAGCTGAGCTCCAATTTGCCTGGCGACGTTTTCGTCATCGAGGTAGATGTTCTTGCATGCGCCTCCCGTTGGAGCACTTGAGGCACACCAGTCAACGTTTCGTCCCCAGACAGATGGCCACAGGGAGCTGGCAGAAAGCAGGAGGATACGGCGCGTAAAACTCATGATAGTAGGGGATTGGCGTATCAGAGATTTATATGTGATGAGTATATCATGGATCAGGGTCTAATATGCATGTGAAAGCTATTATCCTGAGACGGGAAGGAATATATAACTTCAATTTAGGAACGGTGGTAGAGAACAATCAGAGCCTGGAAAAAGGCCAAGCCCAGCTTCTTATACACATACGGACATCAGGAGGGGCGTATGAGATGAAGCGCAATAATGTGAGTCGTTCTAGTAGAGGAGCACAATTCGGCACGGAAATCTTTTCTGTTTCAGCAGTGTGGCTTCCAACTGGACCTACGTTGGCACCCAGCCCGAGACCAAGGCAAGCTAAACATCTAAGACCTGGAGCCTTCAAGGGGTTCACTTTAGACGTCATCTGATCTCTGCCAAAGACTCGTAAGCTAAGACACAGCCCTTAGTCTTATGCCTAGACAGAGTGAGCCCGTTTCAACAACATAATGAGCAATGCCCGGTGGATACCAGCTGAGAAGCTTAAAAAAACTCAGGTCTTACTTGGGATCAAAGTTGTTAGTGACATGTAGGCTTCCTGTTAGGTTGAATCGTATGAGACTGGGTCCTATTTTGAAGGGTAAAGGTGCTCTGTGAAGCTAGACTGTCGGATTCTATTTGAATTGTGCCTTCTCAAGCCTCAAGTGCAGGAGCTATAGATAGGATATGGGTCGACTTAGTACTTGGATCCTAGAGATCTTTCCTGCTCTGAAGGTAGTCTATTCTGGCTGCGCAAAGGCATGATTCGCTTTCCATGAGGTTGATGAGCTCTCTCTAACTCCGATGTTACTGAGTTCTTTGCAAAGCGTTTGTCTTAGAATTGACAGATTCGTCATCTTCAATCGGTCCTATGTCGATCGTCTCTAGTGGCAGGCGAGACCTCTGGTCGGTGGCTTGATTCTCAATATTCAAACCCCTCACTTGCTCGTGTAAGTGGCTGATCAAGCTGACACTTCGTCCGTGGTTACTGCTCACGAATGAAACATGGTTCATTCCTTCTCAAAAGCTTCCACATCATGTGGGTTTTGCAGTGCCTGTCCATGTACTGAACGAAGTTAATAATAGTAGGGGTCGGAGTACAACAGTGTAACTGCGTTAATCAAGATATGGAGCAAAACCTCGCCTAAGCGAGCCAAGCCCTATTTAAGCTCCAGTGACCGATCTGGGCTGGAGCAGGCAGGTATGGCTGCCGAAGCATCTTCTGTGCATTTTGAGTATAATATGGATCGTTACCGTTCCTTGGGCTGTTGCCGAGCCTCATAACATTCCCAGCGAGAGTCCCATTATAGCCACGCGAGTGTTGCCGATGACTGGTTAATCTTAGCATCTAACTTAAGAGCTCATCCAGCATTGCGACGTATGCATACTGAACTCGCCGTACACCCTGGAATATGTATGGATCTATAATTACGTATTAATAACGTGGAAATAATAAGAAAACCTTCCTAATATCTCCTAGCATAGAATATTATAGAATATATATATAGAAAGAATATATAGCTAGCTTCTTTCTCTTTCTATAAAGGGGAAAATAAAAACATTATATCGATAATTAACTAACTATATAGAGTCGCAAATAATCTTAACGATTCGATCTAATATAAATAAATCGGTATATATAGTCTATATAAACCTACCAACTCTAGTTTCACTATAACTTTATAGTTTCAATTAAATGTAATCTTTATTTTATCTAAAAGTTGATTAGAATAAGTTTTATGGACTTAAAGGTTACTGAACGAAATATAGGAAATATACTGAGATATATAATTATTTATTTAGAAACATTTTAAGTCTTATTAGTCTAGTATTTTGTAGCTATATTAACAGCTTGAAAGACAGCAAGTACTTATCTGTCCAGTATAGAGATTTTTTAAAGCAAAGAATCCCGCCGGGTGTATAGGGATGTAAAGACTACCTGATAAGGGCTGGTTTGTTTACCTATTATACTATAGTAGAGAAAACATCTTATGGTGGTTCTTTATATACCATGGGGTATTCTCTCCGTAGGCGACCGTACATAATATGTGGAGACGGCCGTCGATTATGAGGACTGGCCATGACTCGATTCGCTCGCTCTATTCATATTCAGGACCCAGCCACTCACTACTGGCTTTTCACGTGAGTGTTTTTCCAATTTCGTAAAGACTGATAAGTTCAGCAGAGCATATCAGTCATGTCAGTAAGCGAGAGCAGTTGATTCAGCTGATTCTTCGAAGACTCCAGGTATGTGCAGATTACCGTCAATGACCCGTCGCATACCACAGTACAGAACTCTCACTTAGGTCCGACACCCTCCCTCATGCAGTTGTCGTGTCATGCTCAGGAGTCGAATCTAGGGGTGGACTTGGGATGCTTGCTGAGCTTTGCAAAATTTGATTACATAGTGGATTTTTCAATAACTCAACAAACCAGGACCACAGGAGAGCTGTTCTACGAGTCTTTTCTTCCAGCTTCTTCCCTGGACAAAGCCCCGGACAATCAGTGAATGCGAAGCAACGGAGTTGTCCCCGGTCTCGAATGTCGATGGAAATATACAGCCTAGGGCATCACAGACCAGCATCGTATTTGCAGGGCAAGCATGGCAGTGGGTATACGCCATACATCATAGTGCCCGGTTCTTGAAAGCTGTACGAGATGCTACTGTGTATGAAGAGCTTCCAGCATTTGCTTTTTACGTTGAGTATGGGGGAAACGGACCGGGGTTGTTAGTCCAGGGGTGAGCTTTCATAGATCCACGCACTTGAAGAAGTAAGTTTCGCGGAATATGGTGCCGGATCATTTGTAGATTGGCGAAACCCGAAAAACGAGATCGTCCCCATTTTCAGGTCCAGGTTCCATGAATGTATGCTTCTCTCCACAAGGCGACCTCTCTGCATCTCATTTTCTGTGAATGATTGAAGACCTTCTACCTCTGCGTGGTCGACTAGGTGCAACAGGCCGATCGATACGACTGGAACAGTTGATGAACTGATTTCAGTCTTCGAAGCTGACGATGTCTGCCTCGGTCATGTCTAGCAACGCCACTTCCGCGTTTCTCGGTAATCCGCCCAACACTCAACGAGACTACTACATTGCTCGAGGCTTGTACCGAGTGTTTGGGGTCGACAATGTCGATCCCAGTGTCGGATTTACACTGTTCGCTACAGAGCCTTCCAATTATGTCCACGAATCAAAGTCGACACAGATCATTGTCGGTTTGGTAATCGTGATGCTGACCATCTTGATCCCAACCGTCGCCAGGTTGATCTTGAGGGCCTCGATTCTGGAAATGGAATTTGGATCTGATGATTGGGCTATTCTCGTCGCTGCGGTAAGCTTTCAGGTCTTGGCCTTAATCGCTTCCCTCACGGAAACCTTAAGACAGCATACTAAGCTTACGTTTCCCAGTGTGTCGCAATACTCTATCCGATCGCCCATATCTTGGTCATCGTCCGAGGTGGCGGCGGCAAGCACACGTGGGAAGTCACATACGAACAATACAACTCGTTTGCGTACTGGGCCGGCGCCGCTTTGATGCTGTACTATGTCACCGTCGGTCTCATCAAAGTATCGATTACCCTGTTCCTGCGGCGCATTGTCCACCAGGCTTCCTTGCCCTGGAGGATCTTCTGCGACGTCTTCCTCGTCACGCTCGTCGTTTACGTCCTCTACGCCCTCTTCTCCACAAGTCTTTACTGCAAACCGGTGAACGCGGCTTGGGATACAGAAATTCTCGGGCGGCTGGAGGAAGTTCCCAGGTGTTTTCACTCGTTCACGAACATGGAAGCGCTCAGTATTATTCACGTCATCCAGGGCATCACTCTGCTGCTTTCCCCCATCATCATGCTTTGGAAGGTCCGCATGGGCCTAGCCAAGAAGGTTAGGCTCTTCGCCATCTGGGCCTTCGGCGGGATCACTGTCCTGGGTGGGTTGCTGGACATGCTGCTTGCAAATGCGTCGACAGACTACACGTGGAGCTATACGTCTATCCTCCTATGGGCCTCGATTGACATTTGCTTCGGTATACTCACAGCGTCTCTGCCGGTGTTGGACGCTTTTATTGTGGACGCTTGGAATAATACCAGATTGAAACTCTCCCGACATTCTGAAGTGGATCGTCGTCGACATAGTCACCCGAACGCCAGGTTATGGACTGACAAAAGCACGTCGGCAGGGGCTGTGGGTGCAGGTACATCCCGCACAAACTCAGAGTCACAGGAACATTTTGCACAGGAGGCCATAATGGAGATGGGCATCATGCGGACGCGAGACGTCGAGGTGCGCTACTCGACGGCGCAGACCGCTGACTCAGTGGCGAGATGATCTATAGACAGGCCGATGGGTGATTTCAGAACGAGTTGGTAATAGATAAAGTTCCAAACACTCGCACTTCATTATTCGTGAATTATTTGGTCTGATGCTTGAATTAAACAAAACAAAACAAAACAAGCCGCCATATATTGGACTTGCGAACAGAAACCCCTGCTACCTCCCTAGACACTGGATCTCAAGGTGTGAATAGTAAGCAGTACCTATGGTACTTATTTACATGTAGTATTGTGACAGGATATATATAGGGATACAGCTTGTGCCACCGCATAAGCGTACGCTTTTGTGCGACAAGTATAGAACCTACTTCAATTTTTAATTTTATTTTGAGTAGACTGTTGTTGGAGAACTTGTCTACTTCTTCCTGGCCATGCTGGCTGGTCGCATCCAGGACCTTAGTATCCCCGGCGGTAAGCCCATCTCCCGCTCCGACAGGAACCCTATTCAGCTGCTGTGACGTGCTCCGTAGGGCTGACTTTGCCGCCAGCAACAATGTGACCCAAGTTGGCTTTGCAGAACGGCCCCCCCCCCCGGATACCAACCCATTGAGGTGGTGTGCCATTGCCCAATGGACGGCGATACCCCGGAATAGTTCGTCCTGACATTGCATTGCTGTCTACCAACACGGTAGCATCGCAGCAGACCACGGGATCACGAGAGAGCTGCGTGACAGCGACTTGACCCTTCAGCACAGATAGAGGTGACTCATTTAGGATCTATCCCCTAGCACACCACACAACTGATAAGGCAGAAGAGAAATGGAGGAACTTGGCAACTCGATGATCCCTCTGACCATACCACACCCGACGTACCATCTCGGAGGCTGCTGGTCTGGGTTTGACGACCTGACAAACAATTTCGGCATCCATACTATCTCTCCACCATCCCTGGAGACAGAAAGGATGCATCATCAGGCCATTTCAGCCCTGCTGGCCGGTCTAGCAGGTGCCATATCTTGCTTGCCGTGCAGCATGCAGAGAGAGAGAGAGAGAGAGAGAAAAGGGGGGGGGTAGCGTCGGGGGCGCACACAGTACGGCGGCACGGAGTACGTCGACAACGAACTTCTGGGCTATTGCAACGTCGTCGTCGAGCAGAACCTGCATGTTCATCACAGCTGAAGCGGGACCGTTGCGTCCCGCGCAGGCCGTTGTGCTGGGCACCACCATTCCGCGGGTGGTGAGCCGCCATCGAGATGCACTCTTGTCACGCGTCGTCATGCGACTGGCTGGTGAGCCGCGGTCAGATGCCTCGGGTAGCGTAGGGCAGACTGCTCGGCTGACAACGTCCTGCTGCTTGCCGTGAGAGCGCTTGATAGCCGAGGATCAACGGGACCAACCACTCATGGCCTGCATTCGATCTCGGATCTGAAGCTGCTTCAGAAGTGCGAGGTTGCCTCTTTGGGAATGGCCTCAACGATGCTCTCGCATCTGCTTGGTAAATTCAGGACCTTGATGTAACACCAATAGCGTCTTCCCTGCCGACCTGGGTTTGATCTTGAGTGGATGGACTGGACGCTGACCGCATATGCGTGTCCTGGCCAGACCGGCCAGGGGCCTGGGGATTAGATCCACCTTCCGCTGATGGTCGTCACGTTTCGAGGGCTGGGTTACGCTTCTTAGTTCTGACTGCATGTTGCCGTACGAGGTGGCGAATGAAATGGGCCGGTGCTATCCCCCGGGCGGGCTCTGGGTACGTGCTTGTCACTTTTCAACTGTCTAGCTACGTGTGTCTCAATCACGGATGTGGGATCGGATGTTGCTTGGGGACCTCAGGGCAGCGGCAGAATTCAGAGTGCTTATCACATGGATGAGCAGCAGGTAATAATGGTACACATATATAGGTACTCTGCTGATCTCATTGTCTTACATAGGACTATGTATATCCTCGGCTTCCTCGGACTGCTGGAGGGCTCCATATCCCCCCTGCTCTAATTCCACTGAAAGGCAACGAAGTTGTGGGATCAGACAGCCGGAAATCGACCCTGATGTGAATACGGGCGGCTCCCGCTCGAAGCGTGGCCCTCGGCCATCCATCTCCCTCACAATAGCAAGACCGTGGGCAAGGAAACAAGTAAAAAAATCATCGGGCCATCTATGTCGTCCCCGCCCTGCTGCACCGGAGAGAGATAGACTACGCAGTAAAGCTTTACCACAGCACAAGATCCTCGATGCAGTGCCAGGACTTCAGTCGGCCCATCTGCCCATCTGCCCACATACTATGGCAGTACGGGGCAGTGACGGGACGCCACTTACCCAGCTGTTACAAAGTACCTACTTGGCAGTAAGTCTCTCAAGCATGTGTAGAAGGTGCAGGTAAATACTTGGACCTTGCACATGCATAGAAACCTGCATGGAAGGACTCGTGACTGACCGCCAAGTGGGTGGCTTCACAATCCTGCACCGTGAGATGGATCCATTATCCATTCCCCATCGTAGCGAGTGTCGCTCCCTTCGTCCCGCCTAACCCCCAGATTCACATTCCAGGCAACAGAATAAAAACGGCTACCTGGGTCCGGTTTATTAGGTGGAGACGTTGGTGGATGTTCCGGAAGCAGGTATCGTGATCAACCCCATCTCAGCGACATTATACTATGTAGATGCCGTAGACATGACGTTGTTTTTCGGTCCGTATGTCTTGGATCGCCCTAAGGGATAGAAACATACAGTCTAACACCCTCCAACATATATCTCCGCCCAATTTTGGTACGAATTTGCTACAAGAAAACGCCCGACTGTACCTTTTCAACCGCCTATGCGTCCTCGTGAGTCTGGCACTAACTCCATTACCGACCGGTAGGAACCTTTTTCCAGATGCCGGGCAGGGGACCTAGGCAGCAGAATAACGGACCAATGGTGTGTTGAGCTTGTTCTCGTTTCTGATCCGACGAGGATTTCAGGGTCCACTGTGTGGAGAGATTGGTGCCAGCTGCTGCTTACGTCAAGTGTAGGAGATTGCTTTTCCTGGATGAGAGGATCCAACCCAGTCCGAGAGGCAGGAATGCGTGTAGACTCCACGTTGGGTTGTCGAACATGAACGAGGAGTTATTCCGTGGAAGTGTCACCACCGGAGGAGGCGGGTGACGAAAGACAACAACAGAGTCTGGGCAACGAGATGCTCGCGGACCAGCCACAGACCCGCCGCATTCAGGGCAAATACAGGTTCTGAAATTCCATCATTCTTCGTCCTGACCTTCATGACCGGGAGGGAACAAGTGGACAATTCCGAGATGACATTTTGGTAGAGAAGCCATGACAGATGTCAGAAATCGCTGTACATCATAGCACCGTCCCATCCACATGATGATTTGGACGCCTGAAAAGATGATACAATGCAGAAAAAAGTAAATTCATGACCGCGTAATATTGTAACACCGGCATATCCAGAAACAGTCGATCTCGTCCCACTCACCACTCCGCCAAATCCTTCAACCCCCTTGCCATCACCGCGCCAGCAAGACACTGGCCCTTCATCATCATGCGCCCCCGGAACCCTCCCAGCCACATCAACTCTAGCGTACCTTCGCCAGTCTGCGCAATAACGTTCAAGCCCCCGTACAGGTTCTCCACCACGTGCACCGGAAAAGCCAGCAAGTCAGGCTGGGTAGTCACTGCCAGCGCAGCGTCCAACCCCCTGCACACGTTCATAGCGATTTCCCGCGTCTTGTTCGGTCCATAGGACTCGGGATCGATATTCAGATGCGGTGGCAGCTCAGGGTAAACCTGAGCTTGGGAATAGGCGTCGACAACAGGGATGAATATCGTGTGGCTGAGCAGCTCGATGCAAGGGTAGAAAAGGACTTGCGCGGCCCAGTAGTAGAGGAATGTAATCGAGGTGAGCGGGTCCCGGAAAGACAGAGCGTTGGTAAAGGAATTATGAGAGTGTTGTTGGTTGGAGGACATCCAGTAGGGTAGCTGCGAGTGGTAGATCGACTGGTGCAGTGTAGCGTGCCATTGCTCGAGTGCGCCTTGCATACTGAGGCAGGCTTCGAGAAGATCTTGTGCCATCAGGCGGCGGTTTACAGTCGGCTCCAGACCGATGAGCTGGTCAAGGCGCTGAAGAAGCGAGGGGATCTGCGAGAGAATGTCGAGAAGGCGGTCGAAGGGCGCTTTTGGGTGGAATTCCCACGGGGTGGCGACCCATTCTGGGTCACCGCAGAATGTCGGCTTTCGGTTGAGAAGTGCTGTGACGATAGCAGCTGGTCGGTAAACTCTGACAAAAAAATGATGCGCTGGGAATGATGCGAAATGCTCTGGCCCAAGTTGTCTGATTCTGTTACCCTGTGCCACCGGATCTTTCCAAGACGCTAGCCCTGTATATGCGAGAGAGGCGTTGTGCTCATAGAGGTAGAGCAATATGCCCTCTTGACTCGACGAGACATGAGCCAGACATTGCGAGCTGAGCCAGAAGTCTTCATTTTCAAACCGAGGCTGAACTTCCACGGGCGTGTACGGCGGCAAAGAGATCTTGTTTTCTCGGCTTGATTCGCTGTAGCGCCGGATGGTGGCATCCAGGGGCGTATGCAAAGCGACGATCCGGAGCTGCTGGTTCTTTCCGGACTTTGAGACACTAATCACATCGTCCCAAGCAGACCGGAGAGGTCGAGATGGGCCGAGTTGTATCGTCGTTTCTTCGCTCGTCGTTCTTGGTGGTGAGGGAGTGTTCTTGGGGCTCTTGATATTTCTCGGAGGGTGAGAACTACATCTGCCCTTATCCTCGAGGGTGCCAACGATGAAGATCGTCTCTCGTTCTGGAGGTTGGAGAGTTAGCCATGTCCATTACATTAGTATGAACGTGCTAGGCAGCATCAATGTCTGTTGTCGTCACGGACGCGTCGCTTCGACATCCGAACTTGGAAGGGAAAGGCTAAGAAGGCGGCATAGAAGGTACCCACCATATCCTTGGCACTCTCTCCCAGAATCCAAACATTTCCGACACAACGGCCGCTCATTATCGCACTAGGTGGCATCACCGTTAGTGGGCTCACAAGAGATTCAGGCAACCATGTCTGAATGCACCTTTACTCGCCTCGCTCTGCAGGTATTACACCCTTTGTACTTGCCGGGTACGCCCACCATGATGTAGAATTTGGGAGACGGAAGGGAAACGGCGGACGAAGCCGACGCTTTGGTGAAGATGAAAACGATGAGAGATGGTATTCACACGAGAGATTTGACCATGCCCGATCGATGACGATGATGAGAGAAGAGTCCAGGGCTAGATATATGAAAGTCTTGACACAGTGTGCTGTGGGGGCCAAGAAGAAGAATAGCACCCACCACATAACGCCTTAAGATGCGTCGATGCCTTCGCCAGGTACAAAGACAGACCACCCCTCCGGCATGCATGGTAAGTGACGTCTAGTCGATCCTCCCGGCAGACCCAGCCGTCAAGCCCACTTAGGCACGGGGGGTTCGCCCGAGGGCCTGGTAGGAGTGCAACGAAGGAAATGGGAGATGAACGATGACACTCTCACGACCATCACTGGCAGCAAAATCATCGTAGCAAAATCATCGTAGCAAAATGAGCGAAACGATATGAAAACGGTATACTCGGGATGTTGTCGCGAAGAAAGCCTTGTCAAGCTGTGTCTGAGCCACGAAGATACTGACGGACATGATAGCTCGCGCACACAGACACACAGACACTGCCCTACACACGTACTATATGGAATGGCACGGAGCCACTCAACACCAAATCTGGGCACCTGGGATGAATGTGCCCTGGTCGCGGGTAGAGGTGCCAGGGTACGTTTTCTCGCTGCCTATCGTTCCTGTGTGTACAGGGTGGGTGTTCGAGCGACAACCGAACGGCCTTGCTTTGTGGGCCGGGCGGTGCGCCTGCAGATGTAAATGTCGGTACCTAGTAGAATGTGTTAGCTCTTACACGAGTGTGGAGCTTCAATGGGCTTGGACACGCAGCACATGGACACCCGCAGCAGCGTATACGCATAGTAAGCCTACCTAATTGGAAGTTCAACCCCGGTCTTGTTCGGAGTCATCATCGCAAATGTACTCCGTGGGCTCTTCGCGGTCAGATGCACTGGGCCGCTCGTAGGGCTGCATGAGTGACGATGTACCTGTGGTATGGCATTCCGATTTGCTGGGTCGCCAGAGAAAAGAGGGTTGTACACAGTATTCCGCCTATCAATCCGGTGCTGCCGTATGAGTGAGACCGTGTCCTCGATTACTGTAGACGTCTGACGAGACTTGGCACGCGGGCTGTGTGTGTAGGCAAGACGCATCAATGGCATCTAGGGTGGGGTCTCAGGATGACCCAGCATCCAGTATTTGGTGGGTTCACCAATCTCGTCCTTTGCCAGTGAGATTGGGTCTGCATCTGGGATCCGCTGGCATCACCAGAAGACGACGAATGAGCCCGACACGAAAACGAAGACGCCGTGTACTCCGCGTGCCAAAACTTACAACTTTCCGTCCGAAGTCAGCATCATTTGCTTCGGCGCCACCATTGGTCCATACGAGCATGTATAAACACTCATTTCAAGTTTGCTAAGCCACTGCCGGGCAGACTGCACCCGCCTATGTTCAATAGTTTTTGCGCGGCGTGTCATACCGCAGAAGCTGACCAGCCTCGACGAGATGCAGTTACGGGATGCAAGATTGTTTGGTTCTCGAACTGTTTTAGGTTGTAAGAAGCTCTTAATAGAGCATCATATATACTTGTACGGGTTCATAATGCCGTTCTGTTCGAACAATGGTCAGTAGAAAGCTCGGTCTTCCTCGGGGCTATGGTTAAAGGTATGAGCCAGAAAATAGTTGTACTCACTGGATCGTATAGGTTCTTGATCTGCTTCATCAGGCCAATCATGGTATCGCTGCGACTGTAACCGATGAACTTCTTCTTGGCCAAGCCGAGACCATGCTCAGCGCTGATGCTGCCCTCGTGGTTCTTGATCCATTCAAAGACGTAAGGCTCCAGAATCTTCTCGACCTGCTTGTCGTATCGTCGTACGCAGACATTGAGATGCAGGTTGGAGTCACCCATATGACCATAGCCCACAACATCGACGACAGGGTACTCATCCGTCTCGCCGATGAGTCCAGCAGCCTGGATCTTTGCCTTGACATCCTCGACCAGCCGGTAGAGTGATTTCAGGGGTATTGAGACGTCGTACTTGTACACGCCCCCAAATGCCCCGGAAGATTCAGAGATGCCTTCTCGCCATCCCCAGAGGGACTTTGTCTGTGTCTCGTCCTGCGCCACCACGCCATCTGCGACGATCTCCTTGTCCATGACGTCTTCCAGGAAAGCCTCAAGTTTTGCGCTGTCGTGTTCAGAATTTGATCCACTTGTCTCGATGAGACAGTAGAATGGGTACTGGTTTTCTAGCGGGAAGGTGTTCTTTGTGACCTTCTTGACAAGCACTTGACTTTCATTGTCCATGAGCTCAAATGCCGACAGGATCTCGGACAGCTGTCCCTTGGCCTCGCGGAAGGCCAGCTGGACTTTCTCGTAAGACTCGAGACCGAAGAAAGCGACGTTGACTGCCTTGGACCTTTGTGGGCAGTGTATCGAGATTCCAGTGAGGATTCCGATCGTACCCTCAGCTCCGATGAAAAGTTGCTTGATGTCGTATCCGGTGTTGTTCTTCCTCAATTTGAAAAGGTCGTCCACCACTGTGCCGTCAGGCAGCACAGCCTCAACACCCAGCACACTGCCATGCAAGCTTCCGTACCGAAGCAACCTCAAACCTCCAGCATTGGTCGCAACGTTGCCTCCGATATGACACGATCCTTTCGCAGCCAGGTCCAGGGGGAAGATGTAGCCCTTCTCCGCCAGGTAGTTATCAACAACTTCGAGAACAGCGCCCGCATCTGCCGTGAGGACGCCGCTGACCTCGTCGAAGGATCGGACCTGGTTCATCCGGCTCATGTTGATGACTATCTCGTCGAACACGGGAACTGATCCTCCGACTAGACCAGTGTTGCCACCCTGAGGAACGACTGCTAGCATGTTGTCGTTGCAGTATTTCAGCACCTTGCTGACTTCCTCGGTCGACCCTGGCTTCAGCACCAGTCTGCAGTGGCCCCTGTATTTCCTCATCCAGTCGCAGTTGAAAGGCTCCATGTCATCTGCTGCTGCCTCATTTGTGACGGCGTCGAGTACAGCGGCGTCATTGCCCAGCAGCCCCTTGAAGTGTTTGACATGGTCCTCCGTGACTTGGGCAAATCTCGAGTCCCTCTTGATCTCAGGGTACGAGTCTGTGGTGAACTTGGCATTACAGGCAGCTGAAGACCTGAACTGCCTCACCGCCGTCGTCGAGAGAGTTCGCGCAGCAAGGGAGAAGAACGATGGGACTGGCCGTGTGGTCAAGGCTGAGACGCCGACCCTCTCGGCCCTTGTCAAGGCGCGTGTGATCCGCGCTCGGGACATCATTCTGCAATGAATCCAAGATGAAAATGACCTATACCGACCTGCGAACTCTCAACAAATCGGGCGAAAGACAATTGATGTAGAAACCCCGGGTGAGGGCTCCGGCCCGGTGATGAAAGAAATCCTCCGGATCGCGGAGGCGTCGGTGGCTCTTCCCTGCATCGTGCAAGTAACGAAAGAACGGCCGCTAATGCCCGTTAGCGCGTTCGAAGCGCCAAATTTGACAGGGGCAGCTAGGTAAGCTTCGTCGTCACAGCTGCAGCCTGCCTTTGGCTGAACGCCAAACAGCTCGCAACACCAACAACCTTCATCTTCACGACCTGACCAACTTGCCAATCTCCTCCTCCACCTTCTTCATACCGCACACAACGATTCGACTCGTGAAATAAATTTGAAAGCACTGTCAAGATGGCTTCTGGATATGACCGTGCTCTTTCAGGTAAGGACCCCGACAGCTGCAGTTGCTTGTGATCCATCTGCTAACACGACCTCCCATCTTTAGTCTTCAGGTTCGCTCTCCACGCTCGAACACGGTGATTTTTCCTCTCGCATACTCACACATTGCAGTCCCGACGGACACGTCTTCCAGGTGGAATATGCCGGTGAAGCCGTCAAGAGAGGTGTGTCCTCCCGTCCGCCCGTGCTCAACATCGCGGCGAGGCTGACAATGCTTCAACAGGAACATGCGCCGTCGGGGTCAAGGGCAAGGACATCGTCGTCCTGGGATGTGAGAAGCGCTCGGCGATGAAGCTGCAGGACACCCGGATCACCCCCTCCAAGATCGGCCTCATCGACACCCACGTCTGCCTCGCCTTCGCCGGCCTGAATGCCGATGCCAGAATTCTCGTCGACAAGGCACGATTGGAGGCGCAGTCGCACCGTCTGAACCTGGAGGACCCTGTCACCATCGAGTACATCACGAAGCACGTGGCTGGCGTGCAGCAGCGGTATACGCAGCGGGGTGGTGTTCGGCCGTTCGGCATCAGCACTCTGATCGTTGGGTTCGACAAAGGCAGCCAGGTCCCGCGACTGTACCAGACTGAGCCATCTGGTATCTACTCGGCATGGTGCGTGGCATACAATGTGAGGGAGGGAGGGGGAGAATGGACCCCAGCTAACAACCTTTTAGGAAGGCGAACGCCATCGGACGATCGAGCAAGACGGTGCGCGAGTTCCTGGAGCGCAACTACAAGGAGGAGATGGACCGTGAGCAGACGATACGCCTGACCATCAAGTCGCTGCTGGAGGTGGTGCAGACGGGCGCCAAGAATATCGAAATCGCCATTATGGCACCCGGAAAGCTGATCGAGATGCTGCCTGTGGAGGACATCGAGAACTACGTCAAGAATATCGAGCAGGAGAAGCAAGAGGAGGCCGCGAAGAAGAAGGGTGGCCGTTCGACTGGTGCAGGAAGCTCTTCTATGCCAACCAGGACTACAGAGTCTGCTGGCGACCAGTAGAGCGACGGACGGGTGCTGCACGAGAAGGAGGTCGGCCCAGGCGTTTGCATGATAGACGGGACAGTGTACAGTATGACTTCATGACCGGGCGCATCTGAGGCGCCTCGTAATGACATTTCCTTGACGCCAATGCTCGCAAAGTTCCTCTATGGTATCCGTGTCTCGTAAAACCTCACTCTCTTTCCGAGAGTTCCCTCACTCAGCCCAGCTTGTCCGCGTCGTTATCCGGGTCGAATATGGTCTTGAACTCCTGTTGCTTGACCCGATCATCCCTCAGCATCCTAGCATCCTTTCTCGCGTCCTCGCCCTCGACCTTGAGCGTTGGTTTGGGCGTCAAGGCCTCGAGCACGAAGTGGTTGTCGCAGTGCGGGCAATACTCGTCGGCCTCCTCAAACTCCCGGGCGTCCTTGCGGAAGCACTTCTTGCACTTCTTGCAGGCGAAGATCATCTCGAACCGCTGCAGGAGAGGGTGGCTCTCTTGCTCTGCATGACACTCACTACAGTCGAACCATTTCTTGCCTGCGTACAGAGAGGTAAGTAAAGTCCAGAGGGGCAGACATGTGAGGAGTTGGGCAGTCAAGAGCGTACAGCATGGTGACCGGATTGAGACTTGAGCGTTAAGAATGTGTTTGCTGCGAGGTCTGTCAGTCACGCTCCTCGGTACTCTGACCCCAATCCCATTTTCAGTGCTTGAACACTCACCACATCTTTGCGAAGTGGCAGTCTTGACTCTCGTACGAAGAGGCGGTATCGTATAACTCGTTTCTCGAAGTCACTCCTGACGTGATTTCCAAGGCTGCGCGTGGAACACGTCTACCTAGGTGAATTTAAGAGGTAGACCCACTTTTCTTTCTAGCGCCCCAAGGTGGCGGGACCTGGATCTTATCGATAACCTTAGCCGGCCGTAACCTAATTACGACCCGTCCGTCAACCCAACGTCAAGGACCCTTCCAACCTCTCTCTCCTCCCCACGTCGTCAAACAGTCTTTGGCGGCGTCATCTATCCAAAGCATTCGGTTTCCTTTGGTTCTGTCTCTTTTCGCTTGAAGTACGATTGCCTCGTCATCTCGCCAACCGTCAGCAGCCATGCCGCCGAAGCGCAAGGCGGACGCCGCCATCAAGGGCGCCACCAAGACTGGCAGAGTCTCGATGGGCTCGACCCCAGGCCCAGGAACCCCTCGAAGCATCAATGTCAGCGGCTCTAGTGACACCGATGACGACTCCGACGTGGACCCTTCGTTGCAGAAGAACCTGGTAAAGTTCAACACCGGCTCTGACCAGTACCAGTACAACATCAGACCCGCCGTTGCCGACATGGCCTCAAGGCACTTTAGCGCCGGCCGCGACTTCACGGGCCTCAAGCCCAAGCACGATCATCATAATCGACCGCTGTGGATCCAGGGCAACTTTGTCATCGTCCTCGAGAGCTACCACCCGCTCGCCCACCAGGCCCAAGACTTCCTCATCACCGTTGCCGAGCCGGTGTCGCGACCTCAGTTCCTCCACGAGTACAAGCTCACCACACACAGCTTGTACGCCGCTGTGTCTGTCGGTCTGAATCCAAAGGACATAATATCTACCCTCGAGCTCTTCTCGAAAACCCCTGTGCCGGCCAACGTCAAGGGCTTCATTTCCGCCTGTGGGAGGAGTTATGGAAAGGTCAAGCTAGTCCTGCGGAACAACAAATATTTGGTAGAGACTACGGATCCCGAAGTTCTCCAGATGCTGTTGAAGGATCCGGTCATTTCCGAGTGTCGAGTCCATGGAGCCGAACAGATCACCACGAGCGCCCCGAAGATGTCCGGGCTGGCGATTGCGGGATCGAAAGAGGCTGCTGGTGTCAGGGAGGCTGAGGGACTGAACCAGAGTGCGGAAAAGGCTCCAGCAAACCCAACGACGAAGGAGGTGTATGATGCGCTGAATGAGGACGATGATGAAGATGACCAAGACATCGTCCATGCATTTCAAATTCGAGACGATGCGGTCGAGAAGGTGACCAAGCGGTGCCTAGAACTTGAATACCCTGCGCTCGAGGAATATGATTTTCGGAATGACAATCTCAATGCCAACCTCGAGATCGATCTGCAGCCATCGACCCAGATCCGACCGTACCAGGAGAAAAGTCTCAGCAAGATGTTTGGCAACGGCCGCGCGAAGAGTGGTATTATTGTGTTGCCTTGCGGCGCAGGCAAGACTCTGGTAGGCATCACGGCTGCGTGCACGATTAAGAAGGGTGTCATCGTCCTGGCAACAAGCAATATGTCAGTCATCCAATGGAGGAACGAGTTTATCAAGTGGTCCAACATCAACCCAGACGATGTTGCCATTTTCTCGTCAGACCATAAGGAAACCTTCAGTGGCAATACTGGGGTGATCGTTACGACCTATTCTATGGTGACAGCAACCCAAAAGCGATCGCACGAGTCGCAGAAGATGATGGACTTTCTCAGGAACCGCGAGTGGGGTCTCATGCTGCTGGATGAGGTACATGTCGTCCCTGCGAACATGTTTCGTAAAGTCATCGGTGGCATCAAGGCACACTCCAAGCTGGGACTCACTGCTACGCTCCTCCGTGAGGACGACAAGATCGAGGATCTGAACTTCCTGATCGGGCCCAAGCTCTACGAGGCCAACTGGATGGAGCTCTCGCAACAGGGCCACATCGCAAGAGTCCAGTGCGCTGAAGTGTGGTGTCCCATGCCGACCGAGTTCTACGACGAGTACCTGAAGATGAAGGTCCGAGCGAAATCGCTGCTCTATGTCATGAACCCGCTCAAAATCCAGGCGTGTCAGTATCTTATTACCTACCACGAGAGCCGCGGCGATAAGATTATCGTCTTCTCAGACGATGTTTACGCCCTTGAGTTCTACGCCCGTAAGCTGATGAAGCCTTACCTCTACGGTGGCACCAGCAACGCCGAGCGGCAGGAGATTCTCCAGCGCTTCCGCGACTCCGGCGATTGTAACACCATCTTCCTCTCCAAGATCGGTGACACCTCTCTCGATCTTCCCGAAGCCACGTGCCTCATCCAAATCTCTGCGCAGTACGGTTCCCGTCGTCAAGAAGCCCAACGCCTTGGGCGCATCCTGCGGGCCAAGCGCCGAAATGATGAGGGCTTCAACGCCTTCTTCTACTCGCTCGTGTCCAAGGATACGCAGGAGATGCTTTTTTCATCCAAGCGCCAGGCGTTCTTAGTGGACCAGGGCTACGCCTTCAAGGTGATCACGACGCTGCACAACATCGAGAACACACCGAACCTGTGTTTTGCGACTGCGCAGGAACGTCGTGAGTTGCTGTTGGGTCTACTGGACGACATGGAGAAGAATAAGAGTGCGGCCGAGTACGAGCGCGAGAGCGCGGCGCTCTCGATGGATGGGAACCTGTTCAATGCGGCTCAGAAGAAGGCCAAGCCCAAGGCAAAGACTATGGTGCGTCGTGGTGCGCACCTACTAGCGGATTTGAGTGGTGGCCAGGACATGGCGTACGTCGAGATGAACAAGGCGGTGAGGGGCCAGAAGAAGAGGGCGCCGAACAACGATTTCTTCAAGAAGCTCGGGCGCGAGAAGGAGAGGAGGAAGAAGTTGGTCACGGAGGGCTAAAGCTCTTCAACATGGGTGTTTGGGGTCAGACGAGGGGGTATTTCAGTTCCCTATGCATGCGTTGGCGTTCTAATATGGGGTTGGCAAAATTGTTTCGAGATCTGACCGGATTGTCTGGAGCGGAAGGCATACACGAGGTCCCCGAGACTACATCAGAGAGGGTGAGTGCGGGTTCCTGGTTTACACAAGGTTTTTGCTTTACTGCGCGGCGTCAAGGAACAGGGAGATGGATGCGTGAGGTTAGACTGACCCGCCGATGATGGGACTACACCGATGATGGGACTATGCCAGTAGATTGAACACCACGCAATATCCAGGATTAGAAGGACAACCTGCTGTGTGTCAGGCGTTGCTTTTCTACTTTCCTCCCGCGAGAAGTACTGGATGACTTCATGAGGCCCTGCCGCCTATGCAAACGCGCCGCAGTGCCCTTTCACATGAAAACCGGACTTATGAGGTAGGCACGGAGATGCGTTAACTGGGTCGTTTCCCTGCCAGTGGGATTTATCGCATCTGCAGGCCAAGAAGACGGTTCGCCTGTCAAGTATGGAGTACGCCGGTACTGTGGTAGTGGCTGCTCAACGAATGTAACCCGGGCATTTGACTCATGAGATCGCCGGGGAAGATCGTCTCGGAAGGCCGCAATTGCTTGTCTCTGCCAGCGTCGGCCAACCTCGTCCCGGCTTGGTGGTGACACAGCCGTGCCTCTACCAGCCTCCCGCTCGAAAGAGATTGCCTCCATCTAGCACGCTCTCGAACTCTTGCCAACTATAGGCTACGTTGAACGTTCACCGCCAGGGCGAACGGGACGTTATCTTGCTGTGTTCCTCCCGGGTAAGCGAGTGAGGTCTGGCAGCCTTTGTGACAGGTAGCATGCAGCGTGCCGTGAATGACTACCTACCTGTAGGTAGCCATGGTTCCGGAGGGAAGTCCAGATAAGTCCAGATAGATTCTTCACATGCTATCCAGCACGGATGTTTGGCCGTCTCTGCCCAGCGATGTCTTGCTGGGCCTGTAGCGGAACAGGCATTTGCAAGCAGACACAGATGTGCCGGGATGGCAGAAATTTGCTTGCATTGATGAAGTCATGCTTGGACCTGCACTAATAATCCGCGCTGGAGCCGGTTTGGGCCTGCTACCGCGGTGTCTACTACATAGTAACATGCGCCGGGGGCACTCACGGACCAACAACTAAACGATATCTTTATTAGCCACGAGGAGTGGGAAGGATGCGGTGAGGGTTTCCCAGGTATACGTGGCTGTACCTAGATCTAGGCGAGCGGTGAATGGCAGTTGTTTCTGTCGCTGATTCAGAGCGACTCGGACATTTTTTATTTCACACGGACCGGGCGTCTCGACGGAAAAAGGGGCCTCCCTCCGTGCACTTTGGCGTGCCTAATGTGGCCGTGGCCGTCGATCTGCTATCCTGTTTAGGTGTGCGCGCAGGAAGAATGAAGTCTCTCAACAGGCCAGCATAGGTAATCACCGGGGCCCGAAAGCCAATCCGGACATGACATGACATCTACTTGGGGTGTATTGTTGAGCTGTCACAAATGTCGTGATACGATCGCCAGAGTCTGGGCCAGTGTGGTTGATGAGTGTGGTTGAGAAATGCGCGCAAATGACACGGGCCAAATCAATCGGACCATACATTGACCAGCCAGAAGCAGACGGCGTTGCCAGATCACATACGATAAACAGCTGTCCATCTGCCTTGGGTCCCCCGTGGACAGTCTTCCCAGGGATGACCTCAAGGCATAAGTCATCCCTTCCAGAGCATTGCTACGGTATCACTTGGCACAAATGAAACCACAGGTTCTGTGATGTATTTAGTGTATGTAGTTCCAAGCAAACAGCAGAGCCACTTTTGGGTTCTTTTATATATGTATATGTATGCATACATACTGGTTGAAACCCGGACACTCGGGCACTCGGGCACTTGGGCACTTTGGATTGAAAGGAAGAATACCCCGTCATGCCATCAACAGCCATGCAGATCCCATTGGTCATACCGAGTCCATCCGTTGTCTAGCGTTCATCGTTCGTCCGGAGTTCATCGGCTTCATTGTCATTAATGATAGCGATAGCGCCCTCAGCCACCACCAACCCGACCGGGCAGGCTCGGCTGCACCTCAAGTCTTGGTCCCCCTCGGCATCACGCAGGTTGTCTTCTCGTCCGAGGGCTTGTCGCTACAGGCGCTGGCTCTATTATATATCTGGGGTTCTTGTTGACCCTCAGTATCACCGCATCCATCCACCATCCACCATCCACCATCCACCCTCCGCCCGCAACCATCGGCCAAGGTTGGCTTCGCTTTTTGTTTGACGTCAGCAGGGATACCTTAGGTAATAACCAGCTCCAGCTGGATCTATACTTGGAAGCACGGTCGCTCGCCAGCCGGCCATTCCTACAGCACGCTAACACTGGCACTGGGAAGCCGCCAACGGGAAGCCGCCAACAGGAAGTGGTCTGGGCTTTTGCCCACTGGACTCCTGTGTTTGGCCCCACTTGGCAGAGCCCCCCGGCACTGACGGGCGTCTGTACGTATTGCGCGATCCCAACACTCTGGATCGCGACTCCAATTTCCCGATTTGATTTTCCTTTTTCCCATTTCCGACCCCATCCGCACTGCATCGCGGCTTTGCAGGTGGCGTTGGTACAGAAGCGAGCCGCTGTCGTGTGACGGCGCACCGCATCGCATCTGCGCCTTCCATCGACATTCCTGCAGCTGGCCACCTCCACCATCGTCTCCCGGGCTAGACAGCAGGTTAGGTATCGTGGTATCGTGGTATCGTGGTATCGCATCATTGTCTTCTGGCGTTACACCGGCTGTCACCACTATCCGTCCTCGACCTTCTCTTCGCCTGCTTAGCACGCTGCTGAGCGACTTCAGCCCATCCACTACCGCATCTCACTGGGTCGCAAATCTCACGCCTGAGACACCTTGTGGCAGGGTGCATCACCATCTGCGCCACTCAGCATCTTAAATCCTCCACAGTTTTTTGGTGGTTTTTGGGGGGTTTTTTTTTTTAAAAAAAAAAAGGAAAGAGAAAAACGAAAAAAGAGACCCACAACCATGAGCTTTTGCTACTGCTGCTTACAAGCAGCATGTGCAGCCTGAAGGACGCGCGACTCGCTTCATTCGACTGATACTTCACCCCCCCCCTCCAAAAAAAAAGTCTCCCTCACCGGCTTCCTGCACCGGACTGGATAACACACTTCTCCTCCATTGATCCCCCTGGGGGTCGACCCTTCGCCCGCCATGACGTCGCCCGTATATAGCATCTTCTGGGATCAACTAAAAGCCCTCAAACCTTCCTTTCTCTCCAAGAAACCTCACTTCAACTTCATCACTGTACATTGTAAGTACTCGTGCACCCTCCATCTCGTTTGTTAGTGTCTGTCTGACCTTGCGAACTACAGACTTTTGGGTTGTGGGACTGGCCATCCTGCTCTCCATATTACTATACGCCACAGCAGACGGGGACTTGGCCTACATCGATGCGCTCTTCTTCGCCGTCGGAGCCAACACCCAGGCCGGCCTGAATCCCGTGGATGTAAATCTGCTGAACACCTTCCAGCAGATCGCCATCATGCTTTTCTCGATGGTGTCAAACCCCATAGCGATAAACTCGTTCGTGGTGTATCTACGGCTGTTCTGGTTCGAGAAGAAGTTTCAGGACCTCGTGCGTGTGGCGCGGAGTCGACGGGGAACCATTACCAAGTCCAAGTCGAAGGCACGGACCGATGTCAACGAGGCCGAAAAGGGCGTCAACGGGCGTGACATAAGGGTGATGCACGAGGGCGTTCCAAAGAGGATCACCAACGACGGGTTCGTGCTCGACGAACCAAATGGCAAGGTCGCGAATAGCAGCACCGACGGCGACGGGCCGAGTCCCAGTTGGACGCCTCCCGAAGAGACTGTCGACCAGAGTGCCGCCGAACAGCGAGGGCCGGGCATCACTTTTGCGGGTGTCGTGAAGAGGAGTGACGGTATGGATGACACTGCGTTGAGGATGGCGCCGAGGAGTGACGAGGACCATATTGCCATCTTGCAGCGCCAGCGGAACAACGAAAACGATGAGGTCCTTCGCATTCCGGGGCCAAGAGATGTCGAGCTGGGTGAGCGGCCGAGAAGGGTAGAGGATGGAACACCTGACGAGCCAGAGCCTCTGTCGTCGGGACCTAGGAGGAAGAGAAAAAACAGCGACCCCGAGCCGCCGCCGCCGCCAGCGGCGGAACGTCCTAAGGGGATCACGATCCAGGAGCCGGACCAGAAACCCAGTCGGAAGGAGGAGTTTAGCGAGGATGCGAGGGCCTTCATCAACGTGTTTACGCCATTTAAAATCCGGAGGCCCCGTGCTCTCAACGACACCAACGACCCATTGCATCATGGGGACGCCCTGTCACGCACGAGACGGCACACCTTGAATACCATCCGAGGTGCCCTCAGTAGGGACAAGGACGAGGACGACGCCCCGTACCTGAGTTTCCAGCCTACGCTGGGGCGAAACTCACAATTCATGGGCGACTTGACCGACGAAGAGAGGGAGGAGTTGGGTGGCATCGAGTACAGGTCTCTCAAGACCTTGTCTCTGATACTGACGCTGTATTTTTGGGGTTTCTGGATATTGGGTGTGGTCATGCTGACTCCGTGGATCTTTCACACCAGCTACTACGGCTCCAACGTGGACGAGGCTGGTCAGAGCAGGGGCTGGTGGGGCGTCTTCACAAGCAGCTCTGCTTTCATGGATCTGGGCTTCACCCTGACCCCCGACAGCATGAACTCATTCAACTCGGCCGTCTACCCGCTGCTGATCATGAGCTTCTTCATCGTCATCGGCAACACGGGCTTCCCAGTTATGCTGCGGTTCATCATCTGGATCACGAGCCATCTCGTGCCGCGGGGATCTGGTCTGTGGGAGGAGCTTCGATTCTTGCTGGACCATCCTCGTCGATGCTTCACGTTGATGTTCCCGGCGGCGGCCACCTGGTGGCTCTTCTGGCTGCTCGTCATTCTGAACGGTCTCGACTTGATTTTCTTCATCGTCCTTGACGTAAATCTCTCCCCGTCACCATGCAGGATGAAACCTGAACTAACACTTCTCACAGCTCGGCAGCGGCGTAGTTGCAGACCTCTCACCTGGCCTCAAAATCCTAGACGGTGTTTTCCAAGCCTTCTCGACGCGCACGGCCGGCTTCTCTTGCATCAACCTCTCGGCACTCCACCCGGGCGTGCAGACCTCGTACCTGATCATGATGTACATCTCCATCTTCCCCATCGCCATCTCCGTGCGGCGCACCAACGTGTACGAGGAGAATTCCCTCGGCATCTACTACGGCGGCCAAGAGGGCGACGAAACCGAGGACCACGAACCCGCCGGCTCGCTTAGCTACGTCGGCGCCCATTTGCGCCGCCAGCTGTCCTTCGATCTGTGGTACATCTTCATCGGCTTTTTCATCCTGAGCATCTCCGAGGGTACCCGCATCCAGAAGGGCGACTTCACCATGTTCGCCATCCTCTTCGAGATCGTCTCCGCGTACGGCACCGTTGGCCTGAGCCTCGGCTACACGGGAATTGACGCCTCTTTGAGCTCGCAGTTTACCGTCGTCGGCAAGCTCGTCATCATCGCCATGCAGATCCGCGGCCGCCACCGTGGGTTGCCCTACGGCCTCGACCGTGCTGTGCTGCTGCCGTCTGAGACGGGGCTCCGTAAGGAGGCCGAGGACGCGAGCGGTTTGCCGCGCGCGCGGACGCTGCAGAGGCGGAACAGCGGTGTGAGCGTTGCGACAGGAAGCGTGAAGAGGGGCAGGAGTCGCAGTGTTGGGGATCGGAACAATATCAACCGCGTGAACAGGGTCAACTCGAATGTGATCGCGAGGATCCTGCACCCTGGCCCCGCGCTGCCGCCGCCGAGGAGGGTAATGACCGACAGTAATGCGTACAATGGGGACGACGAGGACTACGAGGAGGATTACCATACCCCCGGGTTTGCGAGTTATCGGAGCATACCGGCAAGAAGCGAGACGTACTCGATTAGTAGACGGAGTGCGAATAATACGAGGGGACAGGAGGAGGTTTAGTGGATCTCCTAGACCTGGGTGCCTGGGACTGTAGATATCGATTGGGTCTTTGTGCTTTTCTGGGTTATTTTTATGGTGATTTGGGGGGCTTGGGTTGGCTTTGCAGCGATGCACTAGAAGATCAAGGCGACATGCAGGGCAAGGCAACAAAGAGCTTTTTGCATGGGCGGCGCATACAGCGATCATAGAAAGACTGGCTGGCTGGGTCAAAATGGTGTTGGGTTTTGACATTCAGGACAGGAGTTTTACACTCACTTTTTGATAAACTGGCATGGAGTGTTTTTGATCTTTTCTTTTCTTCTTCTTTTTGGAATACTGTGGCGTTTGTGGGCCTATTTCGTTTAGGTGTGTTGTTCGGGTGATGGAAGAGCCGGAGAGATTGGATAGATCTGTGTGCCCTTGTACTAATCTCATTCTCGTAGTATATCTGACTGCTTCCAGGACATACACCTCACCCATTTCTTCCTGACGTGTTGGCTGTGTAGTAGGTGCCATTGTGGATTTTGTGAAGTAACCCAAAGATGGACTCACAACCTCAATCATACAGAACCGGCTTTGAGTCTATGTGATGGATGTGTCCGGTCAGTATTCGGTGGTCCAACGGATACGCCCTCATCCATGACACCTCCTCGACACTCTGTTCCTACACTAATACTAGGTAGTGTTCATAAGAGATGTCGCGCCACACCGATGTATTCCACCAGCACAGTCGAATAGTAGAATAACTTCTTTAGAAAAGCTCCTCTGGGATAACTTTCTGTAGGATGGCCGCCTCTATAATAACCCCCCTTAAGGAACTCCCCCACCCCCCCGAGGGCTCCTGAATTACCTCCTCCAGGACAGCCAAAATGAACAGTGCAGGTTTGGTTGGGAAATCTCTTGTTGACGGTACCTGCGCCCCTAGAAAGTATTCTGCCTAAACTTCCTCTTCCTTCCACTAGCCTTCGTCGCATACACCACCCGACTCCTCCGCCACTCCCGCACCAGATGATCCACGCTGCCCACGTCATGCTTCGGCTGGCGCAGGTACGACAGGACCGCCCTCCTCGCCCGCTTCTTGGCGCGCTTGATGATCTCGATGCCCGTCACGTTGCGGCTGTACACCTTGAACCACATCTCGACGCCGATCTTGTTCAGCTGGCCGCGCAGCAGGATCGAGGTCTCGATGCCCCGACGGCGCACGGCCATCAGCACGCCGCCGAAGGGCTCGGCGGCGCGCTTGGTGGTCACGAGCAGGATGTCGCCGACGCGCGCGGCGTCCGGGTTGTCCTTGGCGAAGAGCTTGGTGCGCGCGCCCGAGGGGTCCATCTTGCGGATCTGGTAGGCGTGGTGCGCCTCCATGGGCGTGGGGAAGGGCCGCGTGAGGTGCGGGTGCGTGACGGCCAGGCGGCCGAAGGTCGTCTTGGGCGTGGTGTAGACGGCGAAGCCGGTGCGGTGGACGGGGGAGCCGGGCTTGACGCGGTGGGTCTTGTTGACGACGCCATCTGGAGGGAGCAGGAGTTAATTACCATGTGGACACGGCGTATGTGGGAGAAGCTGAGCATTGTAGACGTGGCGTTTGGGGGGAAGGGCGGGGACGTACAAACTCGCGGCATTGGTGTTGGTGGTGCTGGGGGGATCTGTTGTGGTTCTTTGAAGATTGCGTTTGCGTATCCTCGTTGCTGCTGTCTAGATTGCCGCAGGACGGTCTTGAGACAGCCCAGGGGCCGCCTGACTGGTATTGAGCCCATCGTGGGTTGGGATGTGGTGGGTCTCACAAGCCTCGTGATGTTGCGGACGAGGCTGCGATTCTACTTACCAGGTAGGTTAGGTTAGTCGTGAAGTCCATAAGCTCAAAATCTTGGGCCGCCGAGCCGGCCAGGGGTCGGCAGTTTGCGACAATGTGATTGGCCAATTTCGCGTTCGACCGCGATCTCGGCAGGCACGCTGTGGGCGGACAAGCAACTTTTCGAACTGGACGATGATCAGCCTCGTCTTGCGACTGACTGGACCAGCACAGCAGCCATGTCGAATAATACGATACGGCCTGTCCTAAGGGCAGGTCGATTTGCCGTTGAGGCGTCCATAAGGACAGTACCAGTACAGACAAGATGCTTCTCAGCAACAGCCTCAAACCGACGTACGAGCATCACCGCCCGCCCAACACCCGCCAACAAGACCTCATTTATATACTAACAAGATCATTTTGCAGTCGGCAACATCATCACCTTCAGCAGGTCCTCCAACGAAACCCTCGACAACATCCTCTATGAACTCTCTAGAAAAGTCATTCTTCCCTCCTACCTGCCCGTGCCACAGCGCAAGAAGCTCTTCCGCACGCGATGGAAGACCAAGCTCGACCAAGACCCCATCGAGATCGAGGTCGACGACAAGAAGATCCGCTTCCGCCACATCGACAAAGTTCCCAATGCCAAGCGTGAGCTCTTCCGAGCGATAGAGAACATGCAGACCAAGGAGGACTGGCAGAAGCTGCCCAAGCTGCTCGAGGCGCTGTGGGGGCACGCGCAGCGCAAGTTCGAGAGCAGCGACTGGCTGCGGATCGTGCGCAAGGCCGGGGCCAGCGGGAACCTGGGCCCCATCTTCGACGCGTGCAGGAGCCCGGCCCGCACGGGCCTGAAGCTGGACAGCTCCGAGAAGGTCCAGGAGGTCATGAGCGCCATCGTCTGGCAGACGGCGGGTGCCGAGTGGTCGCTGAAGGCGACGGTGCAGGCGGCGCGCGATGTCGAGAAGGTGGTCGCGTTCCTGCAAGCGGAGGGCCACCAGCTCACGGGCCAGGCCAAGACGGACTTCGAGAAGACGGGCCAGTTCCCGCTCAAGAGGGATCCGCAGGTGCTGGCGACGCCGATGCTTTTCGCCGCGGCGATGGTCGTGAAGCATGGCAAGGGAGACGAGTATCTGCCCATGCTGCGGAAGTACGCACAGGTTCTTCTCGAGAAGTGGCCCGGAAACAAGGGCTTGTTGGAGCTGCATCCGCACGATGCGTACGTCGACCCGAACGGCGTGGCCTATCTGATGGAGAAGGGCAAGTTCCTGACGGTCGCTTCGCCGATCCTGAGGGGATTTGACTGGGCTATGGAGGCTCTGGGCGGCAGTGATCCCATGGCGCAGGAGATGAAGTCGCGGAGGGATGCGGTGGCCGACGAGGTGCAGGCAGCCCTCGCTGCGGAAGAGCCGAAGAACAGACGGGGCGCGAAGATGCATGAGAGGGTCTTCGCGGAGCCGCAGCAGATTCCTCGGACTCCAGCTTCGAACAAGGCAGAGGCACAAGAGGCCAAGGTTGAGGCATGATCTGGGGTGCATCTATGCAATTCAATTGTATTTTATTCGCCAGCGGCTGCTACTATGGCAAGATGATATACTTCTGCAGGCGCTCAGGTATGGCATCAAGCAGCTTCTTCTCCGTCAACCACTTGCGTGAGAACAGCCTATCCGCATATCGATACGCGCCATCACACAGCATGGTGACTACAGTATGTCCGGGCCCCATCTTCTCAGCGACCTCCTTCGCCGCGACGACGTTCAGCGTCGAGCTCGCGCCGAGGTACAACCCCTCCTCGTCCAGACACCGATATACCATCTCGATTGTCTTTTCGTCCGAGATGTGCACCGAGTCGTCCACCAGGTCGATGTCCGGCTTCAGGTTGTCTGTGATACGACCCTGCCCAATGCCCTCCGTGATACTCGAGCCCGTCCGGTCGACGAGCTTGCCACCTGACTGGATGTATGAGTGCAGCACGCTACCTGGCGGATCCGCGAGGAAGATCTTCACGCGGCCGTCGCTCACCTCCTTCAGGTACCGTGTCACGCCCGCCAGCGTCCCGGCGGTACCGGTCGCGCACGTGAACGCATCGACCTTGCCCTTGGTCTGCGTCCAGATCTCGGGGCCCGTCGTCTCGATATGCGCCTGGCGGTTCGCCGTGTTGTCGAACTGGTTGGTCCACACCGCGTTCCCCTTGCCCAGGTTCTCCGCGTGCCGTCTCGCCTGGTGGTTGTAATTCTCGGGGTTGTCAAACGCCACCGCCGGCACGGGGTAGACCTCGGCGCCCAGCAGCCGCAGCAGGTCGATCTTGCCCTGCGACTGCGTGTTGGGCATGTAGATGACCAGCTTGTACCCGAGGGACCGGCACACGTGCGCGAGGCCGATGCCCGTGTTGCCCGCGGTGCCTTCGACCACGGTGCCGCCCGGGCTGAGGAGGCCCTTGCGCTCGGCGTCGCGCACGACGTAGAGAGCGGCGCGGTCCTTGACGGAGCCGCCGGGGTTCATGAACTCGGCCTTGCCGAGAACTTCGCAGCCGGTCTGCTCAGAGAGGGTGTTGAGGCGGATGAGCGGGGTGTTGCCGATGGCTGTGTGGCCCGGTTAGGATCCGAGAGGGTGACGGGTTGTCTGTGACAGAACGTACCTCCTGTCAGGCCCTTCGCGATGCCTTGCGCCTGGGCAATGCCCATGTGAGGAGTCGCGGCCATCCTGCGTGCGCTGGTTGCGAACGAGCGCACGGTTTGGCGGATCATCTTGACGGGTTGGGAGGAGGAGAGCTCCAACTGCTACCACTCTGCTCTCTTCAAAAGTCTTCCCGCGGAGTTGCGGTTTCCGGTCTTCTCGCTGGGTCGGTCTGGTGTTGGAGGAAATGTTTTCTCAGTAGGTAGCCAAGGACATTTCCATTGGAGCCGAAAGCGGCGCCGGATCACGTAACCAGCAGCCGAGGCGGCATTTGCAGGGGTGAGTGCTCCTTTCACTGCAGTGCTCCATGCCAAAACGCTCTCTTCACACTTGCAACTGCTTGTCCTATTGAATTGCAGGTATTTCGAAATATCCATGTTTTTTCTCGACTGTTTTCAGTGCCATTCATAGACTCCATCCGGGGTGCCTTGCAATTGGATGGCAGCCTCTTGCATATTGTCATCGGCCTCATGGAAAATCCAGCAAGTCTGGTGTGCTCAGTTGAATACTTGCTGGAACATTTACTCCATCAACATGTGCCCTTCTTTCTACCTGGAGTCTTATACTGCGGTCCATTCTCAATGCCCACTCATCCAAAGCTACCTACTCCGTTTTGAGACCAGGCTGTCAGGTGCCCATGCTTTACCCTGTCAAGTCGCCCCGTGAGAGACCTCGCTGTAGAATATGTCCTTCCCTCATGGTTCGCGTCAGCTACACTCCCTCAGCCGCACACCCATTCGAACTTGGACTGCCACCATGTACTGTGATACTTTCTGGATATTCTCTTGGTGGGATAATCTTCTCGTGGTCCGCATCTCACTGGGACCCACTGGGAAAACTTCCTCCTGGCATAATCTTGCGCATGATTACCTTCTAAGCTCTCTGGCTGTTCTCTGTTATATCACCCTCTTACTGCAATATCTCTGGATGTCCACATTGGATAATCGATAAATGCAGCTGCCACAAGAGCCCGTATAACTATGTAGTGATAGCATAATTAACTCCGAGCTGTGAGCTGAAATTGAAGATGACCCAATAAGGTGAGCATGCATACATNNAAACTGGAAGATGCTTCAGAATGCAGCTGGTAAGATAAGGATGACACAGTGAGTCAAAACATGGAACCACGGGTAGGCGAAGCGCTGTGACTCAAAACCCCACCACAGCTGTTATCTTTCCATGGCACCCAAATAAATATTCAACCCCACAGTCGTCGACCTTCAAACTGCCCAACTGCCCCTCGACGAGACAACCCCAGATTCCAAGCACACGACTACTTCTCCCAACCCTCAATCTCTCTTCCCAACTTGCCAATTGGTTTGCAGTAACACTCTTACCAACCAACCATGGCAGCCATCCAAGAACTCGCGGAGCGGGTCAAGCCCGAGGGCGACCTCAAGTGCTACGTCGACGTAGACGCGGGCCTCGACGATGCCTCAGCCGACGGCTCTGAGTCGAAGCCTTACAAGAGCCTCGCATACGCCATGATCGCCAACATCGACCACCCCGCGACCACCTACCTGTCACGCGCCTCCAAGACCGGCGACGACCCCGCCGCCGCCCTGCTGTGGAAAGAGCCCGCCAAGAGCGCCGTCAAGAAGGCCACATCCGCCGTCGATGCCCACAAGAAGAAGCTGGCCAAGAAGGCCGCCAACGACGCCAAGGAGGAGGACGCTCGAAAGCAGCGCCTGGGAAACCTCGAGGAGGCCAAGAAGGTTGTCATCAAGCAGGACCCCAGCCTGCCCGAGGCGAAGAAGTTGCGCATCGATGATAAGAGCGTGGAGCTCGGCGAGGGCGACAAGAAGGGCGCGCGTGTCAAGGTGTATGGTCGCATTGACCAGCTGCGGCCACAGAAGCAGGCGGTAAGCTCACGTTTGGCAAGTGTGTTGTACTGGAGTGGGCAATTGGCTGATATGGGCTGTCTCAGACCTTCATCCAGTTGACAGACGGCTACGGCTACCTGCAATGTATAATACCGGCCGGCCCCCTCCTCCAGACCTACGATGCCCTGACCTTCGCCCGAAGCACCTCTATCGTCCTGTACGGTGAGATGAAGAAGGCGCCCCCAGCGGCCAAGACCCCCGACAACCGCGAGCTTCACGTCGACTACTACGAGGTCATTGGCACCGCGCCTACGGACATGGATGCCATCACCAACAAGGTCTCATACAACCAGGATCCTTGGGAGGCGGACATGCTCGACAACCGACACCTGGTCCTGCGAGGCGAGAAGGCCTCTTCTGTCATGAAGATCCGATCCGAGGTCGACTATGCGTTCAGACACCTGTACAAGCAGCTGAAGATTCGGCAAGTGTCCCCTCCTGCTCTCGTGCAGACGCAGGTCGAGGGTGGCTCTACATTGTTCGGTTTCAACTACTACGGAGAGGACTCGTATCTCACCCAGTCCTCTCAGTTGTACCTCGAGACTGTGCTGCCCTCTATGGGCAACGTGTACTGCATCGAGAAGTCCTTCCGTGCCGAGAAGAGTCTGACGCGCCGTCACCTGTCCGAATACACCCACATCGAGGCTGAGTTAGACTTCATCACCTTCGAAGACCTTCTGAACCACTTGGAGGAGATGATCTGCGGCGTTGTGGACTTGGTGCTGGCGGATGAGGAAATTGCCGAGTACATCAAGCTGGTCAACCCCGACTTCAAGAAGCCCAGTCGTCCATTCATGCGGATGAAGTACACGGACGCGATCGATTGGTAAGCCCACATCACACAATGACTCACCTTGACTCTACCATACTGATCACACCACAGGCTCAACGCCCAAGATCCTCCCATCCTCAACGAAGAGGGCAAGCCTCATGTCTTTGGCGACGATATCGCCGAGGCCGCCGAGCGCAAGATGACCGATGCGATCAACAAGCCCATCTTCCTGACCCACTTCCCAGTCGAGATCAAGGCCTTCTACATGAAGAAGGACCCCGCCGACCTGCGGGTGACGGAGTCTGTGGACGTGCTGATGCCGGGCGTGGGCGAGATCGTGGGCGGGTCGATGCGTATGGAGGGGTACGAGGAGCTGGAGCTGGCGTTTAAGAAGCACAGTATCGACCCCACGCCGTACTATTGGTACCTGGACCAGCGCAAGTACGGCACGTCTCCTCATGGTGGCTACGGTCTCGGTCTGGAGCGGTTCTTGGCATGGTTGGCCAACCAGCACACTGTCCGGACGTGCTGCATGTATCCTCGGTTCATGGGACGGTGCAAGCCTTAAGTGCGCAGGATTGAGTTGACACTGCTGGATTCCTCAACAGGAAAGGGAGAAAGCAAAAACAGTATTTATTCGCGAAGTGTGCGTTGGTGATAGACTCTAATAGATCTCTTGCTCTCGATCATTTGCTGGAGTCAGGAGACTGAGCAAGTTGCTTTCTAGACAACTAATTACAGCACGAGAAGAAAGATGTCGATCACAGACGATGTGAAGCAGCCTCTTAACAATATCTTGGACAACTTCAGCAAGTCATCACGAGGCTGTCAAAGCTCTCACCGGCTGGAAAGGCCAGGGGTCCAACGAAGTGATCGACATCCCCGTCTTTGCGCCGGTGTTCGCTTCCAAGCCAGCTCCAAGGATCGTCGCGTGGCGACCGCCCTAAATTCAGGGATCATATCCAATGTACACCGGTGGAGTTCCTAACCAGCAAACCAACACGCGGCGTTGTTTCTGTGTTAGTGCGTAGTACTAGTACAGTTTGCTGTCGTCTCCTTGCTCATGCAGCTGCAGTTGCAGGTGCGGTGGCCCACCGACTCTGCCTCCAGGCGTCCAGACCCCCTCCCCCGGCCTACCTGGAGCCGGGTGAGTGGATGGACGTCTGTGGGTTGCGGTTCGGTTTGTTTGGTGAAACGGATTCATTGGGCAACGGGGTGTGTGTGTGGACAATCTACACTAGATTCTCTCGTGGGTCGAGGCTTACGACTACTAGACCAGAGCTTGTGTGTAGTTCTTCCCAACTGTTCAACTCTGGCCTTTTCAGTCCTCCTCTCCTTTTCACGTTTGCGTGACAGCGAAACCCCAGACCCCCCCCCTTGCTGTCTCATGCAGGTGGGACGTGGGTGGGATCCACACCACTCTCGACCGAGAAATCGGTTCCTGCAGAAGTGTCCGGCGCCGGCTTCATCACCAAGTTCCTATTTCGCTTAGGTAGGCTGGGTTTCTATATTCGGCAACAAAGCTACACTACTTACTTTGTACTACCAGGAGTTTGGCGGTTTGCACGGTCCCCCCTCCCCCCAAATTTTCGATTGTGCCTAGTTTACGATACGATCTGTCTATCGGATCGAGGAGGGGGAGGGGAGG
>MUZH01004097.1:0-43089 GCA_003012965.1 Juglanconis oblonga | reverse complement strand
GTCTAAGAGTAGTACTTTGTGCTAGGTACAGTACACACTGTGGATCAGGACCCCCCCCCCTGACGACTATTGTGTGCCCCAAGAAGAGTGGAAAGAAAAAAAAAGAAGAACTCGCAGTTGTCGAATCGAGTGCCAAGGTGGCGGAGAGTTTTACGATAAAGGAGGGGTACGTTTCCCGCTGGATGGGCTGAGCCGCGCATGAAAGGGTAGCGTTCGTGGGGGGGGGGAGGTCCCTTTTCTACATTATCCCGGGTGTCGGTGGGACCTTCTGGAGCATGTTTCAGCGAATGGAAGCGTCATGGACCCCATGCATGCAGGGTCCGCACCGCCGGGTTCTTGGAGCAGAGTCCGTCTCTTCGGAAGGGCATTGTCAATTGTCCATGGCGGGGCACCACCAAAGTACTAGTAGGTATGTACTACCTAGCCTAGTTGCCTAGGTGCCTACTACCTAGGTACCTAGGTATGGTAGTAGTATCAGTGTTACTGCACCGCAGCAGCTTGATGCAAGGACTTCCCCCGCCGGCGGACTGCAAGATGAGAAGCAAGTTTGTTGTGGTTATGCACGCTATAGGAGACTGGATAATGCGCCCGAAAATTCTGCTTGTCTTCGGACTGCTTCCACTGTCGATCCCTACCGGCCCAAGGCGAAACGCAGGGTCATCAAGCATCTCTTTTGGCACATTGTCGGATTGTCCATTTGTTGGATGCTGCGGCCGAGGCTCCAGTTCTCTCCCCCAGGCCCACGCCCACGCCTCCACATAGCCCACGACTCCCGGATTCTTGACGTCATCGCGAGCACAACGGCACTGTGTGCATCTTCCATCTCCGTGTACCGCGGTACCGTGTACATGTGTGCCATGATAGCCGAGTGTCCGAATGGCGTGGTCTTGGATCTTGAATGACAGAAACTGACTCGCCAATGTGCAGACTCAAGGCAAGGCTCCCACTCCAGTGCCAGCCCCTGAGTGTCCAAGATGGCTAGTTGCCGAACAAATCGGTCCGGCGCCGTGTGCAGAGCCACGAGCCACGGTAAAAGAGTACCTAGGCTCCGATAAGGAAGCCCGACTTTTCTCCAGCGGCTCGGGAATCGGCGAGCCAGGCCTGAGGTACAGCTGTGGTGCAGGGGGGCGTTCGAGCGCACTCGCATGTGCTCCGGATCCGCTACGGACGACCGACCACCTTTGCGATTCTGCTTTGCAGACGCCTCGCCTCGTCTGCTTCCTCACGATACTGACGATAGATAGTGTTACAGGCAACAACACGCGACCACGCGACCACGCTCCGATCCCGCCGTTGCCATTATCGACCACCGCCGCGGAATGGCCTGATGCTCTGCCGCCTCCTCCCGGACATCGCCTTGTCGTCGACACTGACTTCGACACTGACTTCGACACTGACTTCATTCCTCCACTCACTCGCCCACGCCCCCCACTCTCCATCCTCCATCAGCTCCCATACTGCACGGCCACGTCTCCGTCTCACCACCACCACCACCACCACAATCACCACATCCAACATGGGCTCCCTATCAGCTCCTCCCAGGGAACAAGACCGCCATACCTTCCACAGCGGCAAGGTCCAACCATCCCCCTCCAGCCCAGCCACCTTCCAAACCATCGACCCCTCCACCGCCAAGCCCCTCGCCACCATCCACACCTCCTCCCCGGACGCCGTCGACGCCGCCATCGCCAGCGGTGCAGCCGCCTTCCCTTCCTGGTCCGCCACGCCCCCCATCGAGCGCTCACGCATCCTCCACCGCGCAGTCGCCCTCCTGCGCAGCCGCAACGACGAGCTCGCGCGCATCGAGACCCTCGACACCGGCAAGCCCTTCTCCGAGACCTCCACCGTCGACATCGTCACCGGCGCCGACGTGCTCGAGTACTACGCTGCCCTGATCGCCTCGGGCGGCCTGAACGGCGAGTCCTTCCTCCTGCGGCCCGACGCCTCCGTCTATACCACCAAGGCCCCGCTGGGCGTCTGCGCCGCCATCGGCGCCTGGAACTACCCCATCCAGATCGCTCTGTGGAAGTCCGCGCCCTGCCTGGCCGCCGGCAACACCCTCGTCTACAAGCCCAGCGAGCACACCCCGCTGCACGCCCAGTACCTGGCCGACCTCTACCGCGACGCCGGCCTGCCCGATGGCGTCTTCAACGTCGTCTACGGCGCCGGCGACGTCGGCGCCCGCCTGTCGGCCCACCCGGCCATCGCCAAGGTGAGCTTCACCGGCCAGGTGTCCACGGGGAAGAAGGTCGCCGGCGCCGCCGCCGGCAACATGAAGTACGTGACCATGGAGCTGGGCGGCAAGAGCCCCGTGGTGGTGCTGCCAGACTGCGACGTCGAGCAGGCCGTGGACGGCGCGATGATGGCCAATTTCTACAGCTCGGGCCAGGTGTGCACCAACGGGACCAGGGTGTTCGTGCCCAAGTCGATCAAGGCCGAGTTCGAGAGGGTGCTGGTGGACAAGATGCAGTTCATCCGGCCAGGCGACCTGTTCGACATGAACACCAACTTCGGTCCCTTGAGCAGTCAGATTCACCAACAGAAAGTGCTCAGCTATATACGGCACGGCATCGAGAAGGACAAGGCCAGGGTCCTGTACGGTGGTGACACCTCGCCACAGGCCCTCAAGGTCCCACAGGAGCTGAGAGACGGTTATTGGGTCCAGCCGACCGTGTTCACAGACTGCACGGACGACATGAAGATTGTCAAGGAAGAAATTTTCGGGCCCGTCATGTGCATCTTGACATACGATACTATCGACGAGGCCGTCGAGCGGGCCAACGCGACTGATCTGGGTCTGGCAGCCGGTGTATTCGGCAAGGACATCAACCAGTGCCACCAGGTCATCGCCAAACTAGAAGCAGGCATCACATGGATCAACACCTGGGGAGAATCACCTGCGGAGATGGCGGTCGGTGGTTGGAAGTCGAGTGGCCTGGGCGTGGAGAATGGGAGGAAGGGACTGGAGGCGTGGGTCAGGAATAAGAGCACCTTGGTCGAGCTGGGTGGGAGCGTGCCGACTGTCTTCGCAAAGTTGTGAGCAGCAGCAGCAGCAGCAGCAGCAGCAGCAGCAGCAGCAGCCTTGTCAACCACAAGAAGGAAAAAAAACCATTTTGGACAAAACGACGAGCATAACCATGTCTCCCCCCCCCCCCACAAGGTCAATTAGGAATCTGTGGCCCTTCCTCTCCCGGTCTACTTCTCCCCCTCCATCATGGCCAGCGTGGGCGCGCCGTCTCCCAGATCTCAACTGGAACGGAGCGACGAGGCTTGGAGGAGGAAGAGTTCATGCAAGTGGATTGCAAAGCACGACAAAAAATATCAAGTTCGGTCAGATCCGCCCAAAAACTTTTTGACACTGAAACCTGTCCAGTTGTGTACTCTATTATGTTAGGTACCTAACGTACTCCCCAAGACGCCTGCTTGCGTATCTACCTATACCCCCGCAAGGAGGACCCCGCCCTCGTTCGTCGCCCCCGGCACTGCCAGAGCCAGCATTTTCCCAAAATCCGGCGTGCCCAGCCCCGTGACAGCATCCCACCCCGGGGCAGCGGCGAAGCCCGCGTTCGGGACTACCGGGCTCCCGTTCGGCCCGGAGTTGAAGCGCGACATGCCGTTGCAGCCCGCGGAGCTGCCCGCGGTCACGTCGTTGAGGGCGGCGGTGGCGTTGGCGTACAGCCACGGGTTCAGGAAGCCCATGGGCGGCTGGCTCGCGGCGAGGCGGGCCGAGTTGAGCAGCGCGACCACGCCGTTGAAGGTCGGCGCGGCCGCCGAGGTGCCCTGCACGGCGAGGTCCTTGCCCGCGTCGATGACCCGGTAGCCCACCGACTGCGCAGCGACGTCCGGGGTCCCTCGGCCCGAGGCGTTGAACAGGCCCGTGAAGTTGCCGCCCACCACCTGGTCGAGATAGACGGGCACCGCTTGGTCCTGGTACGCGGGCCGCGGCCAGACGCTGGAGAAGCCCCCGGACGAGAAGAACGTGGCGGTCTCGGGAGCGATGCCTTGGGTCTGTGATGATATCAGCGTGAGAAGCTTTCTCCCCCAACAATAACAACAACAAGAAGAGACCGGGTTGAGAGGAGAAGGAAAAAAGTCACTTACCCCACCGACGGTAGTAACGTATGGGCAGGAGCCCGGGAACTGCGACTGAAACTTGACGGCATTCGTTCCATCGTTGGCTTGACAGAAATCACCAGTGCCGGAATCACCCGAGGCGATGATGATGGACTTCCCTCGTGCTCCGAGTTGCGCAAACATGTTGCAGACCTGGGTGGCATACGCCAGGGGGATCTCCTGTTCGTTCTCTCCGTAAGAAATGGAGATCGAGTTCGGGATCGCCGCGTCGTCCATGGCCAACAGGCCCATGGCGAATTCCAGGAACGGCTCGTTCGTGTTGTCCGCCTGGGTGGGAGCAGCCCCGTCTGGAACCAGCTGGCCCAGCCCGCCCGTGATGAACTCGACGGCGGGCACGTCGAAGCCGATGGCCATGGCGTACTGCTGGTCCAGGTTCGCCTCGCCCGAGTCGTTCTGGCTGGTCTGGTCGTCGACACCGCCGTTGAACGTGACCACGGAGAAGTTCCTGCCCACGGCGAAGGGCGCGTACGTCTGCGCGAAGACAGCATTGTCACTCTGCCGGGCGGTTTGACCCACGAAGGAGGCGTAGCCAATCTTGTTGTCCACGGCCGGGCTTCCTTTGAAGTTGATGTTGTAGAGCTGGAACAGACACTGCGGCGTGATGGCGGTGTTGCAACTGGGGTCCACCGCGACAGCGGCGTTCTCTTTGCGGCTGGCTGCGGTCGTGGAGATCCATTTCGACTCGCCCGTGGCAAGTTGTCCCGCGTCCAGGACGTTCACATGTGATGCGAGAGGCCGTGTCGAGCCAAATCTCGTCGTTGGCTGCACGAAGTTGATGTGCGCTGCCACCTCCTGCGGGACCGAGTATTGCATCGTTCTCAGCAGATGCTCGCCCGCTTCGTTGCAGTACCAGTCGAACTGCGTGTCCAGTAGCTTGTTCGCCGTGGCGACTGTAGTTCGAAACAGCAGGTAATCTCCATCGTCCCGGATCGAGGTGACATTGTTGTCTAACAGCCAGCTGGTGGCCGTCGAGGATGCCTCATCGCTTGGTTTCAGGAGGCTTCGCAGCTCGTGCCCTGAGTAGTGCTTCCCGTACTGCGAATGACCCGGCGTCGACACCTGCATGAGGCTGTCGTAGAATTGGTCGAGGTTCTGCTGCTTCAGCGACAGCCTCAACTTGATGTCTTCGTCCGGCTGCGCGCTTCGGGCCCATTCCCAACCCCGTGGCACCTGGCGTAGAGACTCAAAGACATTGCTAGTCGCCGAGACACAGATCATCAGGGTACTACTAGTGGCCCAGATGGCTTGGAACGTCGTCGAGCACCTCATGCTGGCAGATGGGGGACGCTGAGAACTGGTGGTGAAATCATCGGGCACCGATTGTTTCTTTCACTAGCTGGGCGGCCGGCGGTTTTAGTTCCTGTTCACAACCACCTTTCGCATGGTGTCATCCGATCTGGATCGTTTGAGGAAGAGACGGCGTTTCCGCATTCCAGCGGCAATGTCGGGACGGATGGCACACACTGGCAGCTTTTCCGCGCTGTTTCAGAACTGGAAGAGGAAGTGTGATAAACACCCCCAACACTATAAGTCAAGCAAGGGACCTGTAGGTTGCAGCTCTTGCTACTAAGTACGGCAGGTCACGGATAGTCCTCGTATCCTCTTACAGGCTCATTGATCGACGGAACTGGAAAGGCACAACGTTTCGGACCGCCGGTGAGGATCGACAGATCGCCAAGGTCCTGACTGCAGCGATGTGTTTTGGAGATTGAGAGGGCTTAGCATTCCAGAAACGTTTCTGCCGGTGCGAACAGACTGTGACATGCTCTTCCTCATGCGTATGCTGGTTAAACAGGTTTGGCCTGACTCGACTTGGGGGTCGTCCAGATTCTTTCCCGAATGTTTCCCCGTCCGCCCACTCGGCCGTGCATCATGCGTGGGAATGTGTGTGCGCCGTTCCGAAATGATTCCAAGGGAAAATTGCGTGCGCCGTGATTTGCCATCAGTCCTGGATACGTGTTCACGCCCAATTCTCCTTGATCACGTCCACGATGACGCCGTGGTCCTGATCCTGTCTCAGCCCACTCACAACCACAACAGCAACGATGCCCTCGACTCCCTGGACACGGATGGGGACAGCACCGCCGTGAATCGCAAACTTGCTGGCCACGTCCTCGCTCATGCCAAACTTGGCCTTGAAGGCTGCCTCGTCTCCGTCATACTTGCAGCGCATGAGCCATGTGCTGCAGCCCCATCTCAGCACGGTGTTCCTCTTGCGCTGGACCCAGATCTCGTTGTCGGGCATGACGCCCGACCCGGTGACGCACTGGAAGAGCACCTGGCTGCTGTTGGCGAGCGAGATGGAGATGACGGTGGCGGTGGGAAACGGGAGCAGCCGACATCGGAGGAGGTTGCCGAGGATCCAAGCATCCTCGACGGTGAAAGAGTCCAAGGTGAAGGAGTCGCCGTCTGCTCGGATGGCATCGAGCTGTGCATCTCAGTCAGCGATCGGCCATGTGACATAGGCCGTGATCACCATCCTGCTCGGTTGTGGAAGAAGGACTTGCGTCTTTGGGAGGAGTTGTGATGTGCCCGGGAGACTTGAATGGATGGAGGGCATTTTCCTCCGCCTTGGGTTGTCTACTCCAGACTTTGGTCGCCATGGTAAGGGAACTAATTGTTCTTGAGGGTTCGAGGAAAGGTTCTCAGTTCGGTCCGTCATCGCGGGACGTTGATGTGTGCAGGCAAACGCCGTTCACCGTACTGACAGTTGCCGACATCCGGGCACGTACCTGTTATCTCCAGCATTGTGGAAGACGCTTAATCGTCATGCGGCTAGGAGTGCGCTGATGGATTCGGGTGTTTACTTATCACCCTCTTCTGTTCGTACCCTTCCTCACGCATATTCAGTTGTTGCATTATGGTAATAATAGTTTATTTCCCATCACCCCATGGATTTGGCCGTCCGAGGGTTTTGCAGAAGAATCCCGCCAAATGATCAGGCCAGCGGATATCTATCTGGCTTGAGGAACACGTGCCCCTGTCGTCATACTATTCCTTTTTTTCGTAGAGAAATGCGAGTTCCAAGATCAAAAAGAAGTTATAAAGTATTCGTATTCGTAAAGAGTGGGCCTAATAGGTAAGTAAGTAGCTCGTCCTGCTCGTTCGTCGGGACTCGTCGGGACTCGTCGGCACTCGCCGGTTTGCATTCAGAGTACCCTAGCCGGCCCGATTTGCATCAGAGTGTCTCGACGCACGGACTATTTCGGAACGACGCGCGATTCAGAAAGCTACCATAGTAGTTCATAAGCGACTCGACGACCCGCTTTTACTAGAGGCAGGGCGTTGACTTTTCAGTCCCAGTTGACGGGCGCCCCGGCCTCGAGGTTGAATCTGAGTAGGATGCTCCTGGCCGACGGCTCTGATGTTTCTAATTGCATATGCCATTCAGAGCCCGCTCCCTCGGGCTCTCTTGCCATGCTGGGGGGGGGGCTGAAAGGGGGGCTGAAAGAGTTATCCCAAGTACGAGACTTGACCACCGCGCTTGCAGGGCTAGGCCTGGATAGTGTTGAGAATGTCAGCTGTTCGATGCTTCGATAATCCACGTTATGATGGAATGGAGAGAGACGTTCCGGTAAAGGTACGTTGTGGCTGCCGCAGGGTATCGAGTCCATTTCGGGGTTGAGAGTCCGGGCAGTATTGACAGACTTTCTACGCATACTACAAACTAACGACGCCTTGTCTTTGGTGTGAATGGATAGTCTCCCTTCGAGGTTGATTTGCGGAATTCGATTCTCCGATCTCTTGGCAAGTGGATTTAGTCAAGTTGTTAGCCCTTATGTCGAATTGCGACAGGACCCCCCACGATTTGAACATTTCTTGGCATTTCCCGAGGTCGCGATTGCTGGCATAATATCAATATCTTTCACCTTGAACTTGCTCCCATATAGTCCTCGACACCGTCTCCAGTGGATCCCTCCGGTCATGAGTTTCCTCTTCCGGCAAGCGAGCTCTCGTGACGGAACGTAGCAGCAAGTAGTGATTTCCTCTCCCTGCCAAGCTACATGACACCGGCACCTCCCGCAGGCCTAGCCTTTGACAGCGTGTGGGGGGGGGGGGGATCCTTCCTGCAGAGATCTTCCACGAATCTCCCCATGCATGTCCTTTGAGGCGGTATGGCCTCGTTCACCTCATTGACCGAGCCTACGTATCTGTCTGCGTATCAACGTGTCCACTCCTCCCGCGGCACAGTTCTAGGACGAGTATGGACAGAACCCGAATTCCACCCTCATGAGACTATCGGTCATGAACCGAGCACTTTTGACACCTATCTGACGGAATAACTTCACCTTCCACATCTGGGCCATCGCTTAGAACAAGTTTATCTCTGAGATTGACTCACGGTGTCTTGTGATGACAATATAAAAGGCCATGGATTTCCTCTGTTGAAGAAGCTTTGATCTTGGCGAGATAGGAATAGCCGCGTGGAAATAGCTTCTCTTGCACCGCAACAACCTCACGGTCCTCATACCTGCTCTTGTTACCCCGGTGTCGCAAATCCTTCTTTTTTTTTTGCGAAGATGCATCCACTCGCAGCCGTTGTTCTGGCCTTGTCGGCTGGGACCGTCCTCGCCACTCCTGCCCCTGAGGCAGCACCGGCACCCACTCCCGCTCCCAGTCCCCACGAAGTCGAGCGGGCCATCGAGGATCGAGCCATCGAGGCACGAGCCGCGACGTGCAAGTTCACCGGCAGCCTCGGATACTCGTCAGCCTCCAAGTCCAAGGCGTCATGCTCGACCATCATCCTGGACGCCCTGACCGTGCCGGCTGGCGTGACGCTCGATATGACCGATCTTCCTGACAACACCGTCGTCATCTTCGAAGGAGAGACCACCTTCGGGTACAAGGAATGGGATGGCCCGTTGTTTGCTGTCTCTGGCACCAACATCAAGGTGGCAGGAGAGTCGTCTGGTGGCTCCATCCTGAACGGCAATGGCGCGGTAAGTCACCCTGAGCTGCTCCGACTTTGCGGGTGCTTTCGCATCTGGATCGGCTGCTGACGCTCCCCACAGAGCTATTGGGATGGTGAGGGAAGCAACGGTGGCAAGACCAAGCCCAAGTTCTTCCAAGCCCACGACCTCACGGACTCTCTCATTGAGACCCTTACGATCCTCAACCCACCGGTCCAGGTCTTCAGTATCAACGGTGTCTCAAACTTGGAACTAGCGTACATCACCGTCGATGCTTCGGATGGTGATGACCTTGGCGCCAACACTGATGCCTTCGATATCGGATCCTCAGACACTGTCACTATAGAATACGCTACCGTTTATAACCAGGACGACTGTGTGGCTATTAACTCGGGCACTGTACGTGATATTGTGACCTCAGCCCTGCGATCATACTATTGACTAACCTGGTCGTCTAGAACATTATTTTCAAGAATGGCTATTGTTCCGGTGGGCATGGCTTGTCTGTGGGGTCTGTCGGTGGCCGTTCCAACAACGTAGTCGACGGTGTCACTTTCGAGACCTCAACGGTCATCAACTCTGTTAATGGTCAGTTCCCAGATCCAAGGGATGGTGCCTTGACGTGGGCTGACTTTGCTTGGCGAACAGGAATCCGCATCAAGGCCACAGAAGGCGACACTGGCTCGATCACCAATGTCGAGTATGATGATATCACGCTGGAGAGCATTTCCAAGTACGAACCACTCATCAAACCCCCATAGAAACATGACAATGGCTTATCATTTTCGCGCAGATACGGTATTCTCATCGAGCAGAACTACAGCGGCGGGGATCTCAAAGGTACGGCAACGAGTGGAATTCCGATCACCGACCTGACCATCAAGAACATCTACGGCTCCGGTGCCGTTTCGAGCAGCGGATACGATGTCGTGATTACGTGCGGGTCTGGAGCCTGTACGTCCTGGACATGGTCGGGTGTCACTGTTACCGGAGGCAAAACATACGGCAGCTGCTCAAATGTGCCGAGTGTTACCAAGTGTTCCTGATCCAATGTTAGGGCAATGGAGCACTTCCTGGCTCTTAGTGGGATGGTGGTAATCTTGTTTCGACTTGTTGCCATGTTCGGCTTAGTTTGACCATATATCAATTTCACGGTTATGTACACTGTGGAACATCATGCGTACGAGGAATAGGCCGAATAGTGGACTCATGGGAATTCAGCCGTCTAATTTCTGCCATGCTCATGAAATCAACGCTCAAGTCCTCCATCCCAAACCAAAGACCACCGAACTCTGCAAAGTTTCGCCTCCTCTAAGGTCCCACCATGTGTCACCAGCCTTCATGAACTATTTGCGAGAAGGCATCGTTCCCGCTGTGCTGCATGCTCCACGTCTTCACCCTCTCGAAGAGATATCCTGATTCTCAATGCTTGCCGCGAAGCTTCACCAGTGCGGGACGAGGACGCGGTGCAGTTCCTCCATCATCAGGTTGCTTGTCCTCACAGACAGTCGAGATCGTCGGATTGCATCATCTCAAATCCTCCTCCTCCTCCTCCATGGTACATGACTTGCTCCAGATCAAAACCATCCTTCACTGCGTAGGGTTTGCTGTAAAGGTAATCATGCTCGCCCAGTTCAACCATTTCCTCATCCATGCGGCTGTCCCGTGGCTTCTTGGGTATTTTCATGGACATATGCCTGTACTTGACCAGTTGCCGGACTGCTGTCTCCATGTCGCTGCCCATACGAAAAGTGACGGTGCAGCAAGCGGTGTCCGACTCATCGTCATGCCACGTCTCGTGAAGATGGCCATCGGAGAGATCGGGGAAGTGAACGCTCAGAGTTTCGAAATGATTAAAGAAATGGGGAATGACATGAGGCATGGAAGGAGCATTTCGGAACTGGAACCAAATAGCCTGTGGATCCCGGTCCTTCCGAGCAACACTGTAGGGGTCGTGATGAGCAGGGTAGCCGACGTGGTAGCAAAGATAGGTGGCAAGATCAGAGGTGATGGCCACGTGCTTCACGTATCCGAGTCCCCCACGACCACGAAGTGCCCACGGGTGCCAACGAGAATTCCAGGTTTCGGTGAACAGAAGAATGTCGGCCTTGGGATTCCACCAGATCCCAGTCTCCTCCATGTGGGTGCCACTGAACGCGAATCCGCCGTGCTGTAGGGCGAATTCTCGAGATTCTCGGCATATTTGTAGGAGCAGAGGACTGGTGGCTTTGTACATCCAGGGACTCTCTACCTCAGGTCCAACTCGGAAGAACCATCGTGGGTCATATGGTGACGAGTTGAGGTCCAAGGAGTCATTTTGTCTTGATACCTCGACTGCTCGAGAGAACCCGTACCAAGCATGCGCCGTCAAAATTTTCCGTCCAGGCAGGAGCAGCTCCCACACCACGAGACGAATCTCCACGGGCAGACGAAAGAGACTGGACTTGCCAACTGAATCCTGGCTCGGGCCACTGGTAGTCAAAACCGCTTGTGTCACCATATGCCCACAGCCGGTGGTAGTAAGAAGCCCGTTGGTGGGGTTATGGCTGGTCTTATCGCTGATGCTAGGGTTGCTGATTAGGGAGGTGTCGTCGGTTTCAGTGGTTGATAGCATATTGGCATTGTTGTTTTGAATCTGAGATGACAGTGACGTGCTGAGGTCGTGATCAAAGTAGACCATCGTGAGGCGCGGGTTGGCAGGCTCGTCGGTGAATGAGCTCATCTTGGAGGCTGCAACCGAGCTTATCTCGAATTCTTTTAGGCAGGTTCTTGATTTGTCCGTCTTGAATATACTTCTAGAGGCTGAGGAGGTATATGAGATGCATGTGACTTTCGAGATGCTGAGTATCGGTTCAGGCTTGATTGTGGAATCTTGTCGAGATTCAAGGTGATTACCAGCTCGAGTTTTCTGGGAAACCATGGGAAGGTCAGAATATTTGAGCTCTAACGAGGCACAGGCGAGCTTATGGACACCTTGGGAAGGTAGCCGTTGATGATGCCAGAGAAAGGAGGAGGCAGAGTCGAGCCAGGAAAAGGGAGGGGTGACTGTCAGAAGAATAAATAAGGACAAGTTGGCGATAAGATGCTTACCAGATGAATACCTGAGAGGTCAGGACTGTGCGGATGAAGGTATATGGACCTTTGGGGTGAGATAACGATGAAGAGAACTTGCCTCTCGAAGAGTTTTGCTGTGGTCTTGTGGGGGATGCCTCTGGAAGTTTCAGCCCGTTGTTGGGACGTTCTCGACCGAGAAAAGGGGATGAATCAGAAGTACTGTTCAAAAAAGTGTTGAGTTCCACCCGAACGAGAATATGAAAATGAAGATGGAGTCTGGTGAAGAGAATAAATTGTAGTTGTGGGAGGAGACGTTGCTCCCTGCGCGCCGAACCAAGAATGCTAGGACAGAGGGGTGGTTGCGTCCGTGAACCCACCCAGGCAGGTCTAGCAGGTGACTGGGGTAGAAGTCAAAAATGAGGCACATTCTATCAAAGTTCCAAATGTTCAGAGTGGTGAAAACAGTCTTGTCAAAGGTGTACTCACTTGCCTTTGCTCCCTTCGGGATTGCTTATATTAGCAGCTCCCTGAGAAATATACAGGATGAGTCTGTGAAGAGATAGCCAAAAAAAATTGAATCGCTACTTCGTTGCCGTGCTGCCTGTCCAAAGACAAGCTTGAAGTTCAAGACAATCCTTCCCAATTTCGAGAATTCTTGTTCTAGGCTGAGAATTTTGTTTGCTTGTCTACTTACAACACTCGGGGGCCACTGCCGGTGCACGTCCTGAAAGTCGTGGGCAACTTAACCACACTGCGCTCCATTCAGTCTTACAGATCACAAGACTTCGAGGCAGTTCTGGACTGTGGATATCGGGTCAACAAATTTGTTGAAGGCTTATCCTCGTGCGTGCTCTGGTAGTCATCATACTTGGCCGAAGCGAATCAACATATCGACCTCTCTGGACTCCAAATATGAGCCATTTGTCCTACTAAACATGTATATATATGTCAGAAAGATCTGGATGCAGCAACTAGGAACCGAGCGGTTCAGATCCTCGGAATACCCGCTGACCAGCCTGGTATCCTACCCAGCCCGCTCCAGCAGAGGTTCTGCTACCATCAGTCATTTGGGAACCGTTATAGACAATGATATCCCTCTTTGAGAAATTCTTTAATCTGCCTATGAAGGCCTGGGCTGATTCTGAATAAATCGGTAGCTTCTCTTTGAAAGATGATGCCATCCGTAGTGCAGGGGCCATGCTAATCTTCTCTGCATTGTTTCATATCGACCAAATGCCGGAAGGCAAAATAGAACATGGGCCTATATATAACACCAAGGAAATTGGAACATTGATCACCAGTTGCCTCGTATGTGTAGCCTTTCATAATCCCAGCTTTTGTCGATCTTCCTCTATATAATCAGCCTCCATATAAATGAGCTCCTTGCTTCGGAGAAACAGCATAGGTAGGTGCGCTGAGGCTGGTGCAGCGAATTCCTGTGAACAGCCCTGGAAATCGAACATGCTTCATATAAAAAAGTTATGATATTTCTCTTAGTTCCTAAGTCTTGTTCTCTTTGCTGCCGCTAGACTCGGCCTCTTCTTCACCATCATCTTTCTTGCTTGCCCCCTATGTGTATTTTTACTCAACGGCAAGCTTATGCAAATTGTTATTGTGTTCTCGTCGTGTCGTATGGAAAATAGATCAACTATTCCTGAAAAGGTAATAGTATGTCAGCATCGCCTTGTCATGGGCGTCGAGAAACCTCCGAGGGTAGTGCAGACTGTGTTGCTGAGGTGTCACCTGTCTCCGCGGTCACCTCCAGGATTCCGAGCGGAATCCGAATACGATGTTAATTATTCTTCTTTCTCTGAATTAAAGATATCGGGCAATGGAGTTAAGGAAGGATTTGCCGCAGCCGGCTACGGGTGTTCCACAGGGAGCACAGGTCCTGGTGTTCGATATTTTACTTATAGAGGATGGTGTGTGTGCCTTTTATATCCATCACTTGGGCACTTAATATTTCAAGGCTAGCATCTTGAAGAGACTCTGGACTGCTATTAGGGACAAGCTCGACCAGAGAACCGTTACCACCGGGAAGACCTCCCACTTATTAGTTGCTGCCCCCACTAGATTGTCCTCTTCCACATCACACCATGAAAGTGTAGTTTTTTAGTGGACTGTTGCCAGACTCTAGTGGCCAAGTTGTCCTCAAGAGTGCGCCTTGTGAGTGTGGGTATGGCCCATGCCGCAGACAAAAAGGCGTGGATTTGAGTAATATGGCTGGTTCGTGCAGACTTTCACTTCTGTAAGGTTGATTTCAATGCATTCGTGTTGTGATGTTGCCTCCCAGGTTGTTGCTTCCTGTTTTGGTGTGTGGAAATGACCTCAATGCCTCACTCGACTGGAAAATTGTAAGACCACAAGCATGCCTACCTCTTAGGTATTTCTTGTCCTTTCTTACCTAGGTTAGTTACTAACCAGACTGAAATGCTGGGTGGACTTGGCCTGCTCCAATACATGCCCTTGAATATTTTCTTTGTCTCTGGTAGCAGGGTCTTGATTACTTCGGTGCATTACATGATACTTGCCCCAAGACGTCAAGGAAAGCATCACGTCATACTGCTGATAAAGCGGGCTTGAGCATAAAGACAATTCAGTCGCAAGTGGGTTTACCCTGGGAGATCCCATAAAAAAGTGTTAATTGGTGGGGATGCAACACCTGTTGCAATGTCTTCACAGTCCATCTCTATGGATTGCATGCAACCTTGGTGGATTTGGTCTTCTCTAACCTAAGTAGTCCCCGTGTAGGCAAACAACTTGAAACATTACACAAAGACAAATGACTCCAGGCCTACTGCTTCTCAACTTTGCTCAACAAACATGGCAGGCTAATGAAGGTCTTATAGCATCGCAAGGCAGTGTTGATCTCCCGGTTTCCTGTCGACAACTCATAAACAGTGTGCAGAACATCCCGAAATGGGCCATGGTGTCATTTATAGACATGGCCAACAAGGAAGATCTGGTGGGGATGGGAGTGTCCTGAACTGCCCAGGTGGTCACTCGCCAGAAGGCCATCCCCCCCCCCCGGGGGAGCAGCACCCCAGGACTCGTTTTCTCCAGATCTCCCAAGGTCTGAACATGGCACGCTCCTGCCTTGGCCCCACTTGGGACCTCTGCCTCCGGCATACCAAAGATGCCTGCTTTCCCCGCCGCTAGCTTCTTCCCACTTTCGTCCTCCCCCACCACTCCACAACCCACAGGGCCACAGTCCTTCTCCATCAACAACCACACCATAACAGCCTTTGGTATTGGCATCAACAAGTAACGCTCCTTTGTGAACACTTTTCATATTATCTTGATCACACTCTCTTCTCAATCCAGACACGTCATTGAGACACTAGCAGCCTTGCACAAACTCAGCCTCGCCATCGTTGCGCCAAGTCACCTGAACGCCGTCCAATCATCATTGCAACCAGGTCAGATCATTGCGGTAAGTCGTCGAAGACACATCAAGTGCCTAGTCAACTTAAATCACAGCTGGCTAACAAAGTCGATAAGACGTCGACCGTGTCCGCGGAGCCGCGCAGCTATCGCGAAGCTATCGCGACCAGACAACGACTTCAGCACAGTCTTTGGGCGGCTTGTTTCTTCACCTATCTTCCGACCAACCCTTGTGGCCGTTCCGATACTACCAAGCAAGTCAATCAAGACTAGTTTCGGACAGCGAAAATTCCTCCCGACGCTGATTAAAGCCCTGTAAGAGGCCACATCAATCACAGAACATTGGAAGGAACATCTGCGCCCAGCAACGTTTGTCCCACATTCACATCCTAGCGTTGAGAGAATCAACAAAGGTTGACAGATTATCCTGGCCCATTGATGCTGTAGGCAATCTTTCCACAACAACCTTTCCTTGAATCGAAGCTGCCCGGGCATCCAACTAAGGCCTCTGGAAAAATGAAGGTAAGCTCCTCTCCTCCTATCTCCCAGCTACCTATCCTGTCATCTTTTCTCTTCTTCGGTCCTCTTCCATCTGTGGATCCTATATGTTCGTCTCGTCTCTTTTACCAACCATCCTGGTCCATCCTATTCTATTGTCCATCTGCATTCATCAGTCGTATCATCTTATGCCCATCTGCAGGAATCTCTTCCAACTTGACATATTGGCTAATATACATTAGACCACAACTTTCATTGCCAGTGGCGTGTGGGCTCTGGCTAGTATGAAGAGCATCATAGGTGCTGTGGTCCCTGGTCGCCCAACACCACAGCTCTCTGTTAGTAACTACTCGGGCAACTTGACCGACTGTGCTAATGGCACTGCTATTGAGCCTGTCTTAATAGTTGCTACCAAGGCCGAGGTCCTGCAGACGGAATTGAATAACTTTGGTGGCACTGTTGATGATGCAGACTTGGTTACTTCAGTGCCAAAGGTCTTCCCTGTGTCTTTCAACGACGCCCAGCCCCAAGATGACAAGACAGCTATGGTTAAGACTGGTGAGATTGACGATGCAGGCCCTGGTACCGACACCGCCGACCCAGATGCCAACAGCACTGACAGTGACCCTCTTGCTCAGCATCTGAAATGCAGCTCCAAGAGACTACGTCAGAGATGCATGCAGCATCCGTTCACAGCACACTGCACCACAGGCTGTACCTTTGATGGCATTTGCCATCTTGTTATGGGCACCCCTCATGTCCTTTGCGAGACTGAGTGCTCGTGCATTACCGGTGACCCTGCTCTCATCACGATCAACGACGAGTTTGAGGGCCTAGATTAGGACTCGGAGGCCCTCAATACCGATGACGATTTCGACGACGGTCAGGAGATGGGAGTGGCCACCCTAGATGCTATGCATGATGGTGTGCTGGGTACAGCTATGGAGCGACAGCTGGTTCAGTTAGCTGGACACTTCCCAGCTGGGTACACGCATATCGAGGAGTATCTTGAATGGCTCAACTACCAGGATCATCAAGCCATCATCGGAAAGTCGCAGAAGTGGGACGGAGAGGAACCCAGTAGTGATGGAAACAACACGGAGGGCGGGACCGATACGACAATGCCAATGCTGCCGGCCCTGCCATTCTTTGGTGCCATCCATCCACCAGTCCTTGTCTCTGGCCAAGAGACTGCGAACCCATCGACGTGTGATGGCTGGAATATCTGTCCTGACAAAGTGACCCTGGCTCTACGGCCCAATGCCCTTTCTGCAGAGCAGATACTGGAGCAAAAATACCCTTCCTTTGCTGACTGTTTGAGACAGTCTTGCGACGCCTGGATGGATCCAGCTTGTCATTTCGTTCCTTTGATCCTCCGCAAGATGTTCTTGTTGTGAGCCACACGCAATTGCAGGCAATGCGAAGAGATGCTCCAGAGAGCAGTCCTTCACTCATTTTCCACTGGTCTGGTCAACCAGGGAATGTTCTTGATCAATGCTCCAAATTTTCGAACTTACCATTTGCCTTGATGGATCTCATCGGCTGGCACGGGCTCGAATTGGAATGGATGATGGAACAAATGAATATGGTCATGGTCATGGGCACAGAGTTTTGTTTGTACGACACAGGTTTCTTTTCTTCCCTTATCTTTTTGTGGATGGCCCTTCTTTTCTTTTAAATCTGGAAGGCAAGGGATGACATCAGGTCTTTGTCCTGGCAGAGAGCTTGATGAAGAGGAACACCGAATGGCGAGATGGCAGAAAAGAGGAGTTTCAGTCAAGCTTTGAAAGGAATTGACCGACCATTGACCAACTAAACTAGTCTTTCATGTCATGGCGGCCCATTACTGTGGCTGTCTTGGTGTCGTTGATGCCCTGGAGCAAATGCTCTGGTAGAGATGATTTTATGAAACATCACCAAAAGTGTCCAACTAGTTGTTGCTCACCACGGTGAACTAATGTTCTGATCATCGCTGTTAGGTTGATAGAGCAGCATGGCTGAGAATTATTCCTCTTGTAAGACTGTTCGACAGCAGGCTGCCATGGCCATGTTGGGTATATCCAACTCCCATCTTGCACTATCCATCCTCTTCAAGGCTAAGGCCTATCATATCCTATCCCATCAAACAGCCTCACACATAACACAGCAGCCAGCGCTGCCAAGCTGCCCAGTATCACCATCTGTGTGCCCTCCCATGAGCTTCGCCGTACGTCCCGCCAACCCCAGTCCTTTCTTCCCAGGCCATGATCCTTCACCCAGACCTCTTCCTTCGCCTTCTGCATATGCAACATGAAGTCCTTAGTGAACCCGAAGGAGAACAACGCAATCACACAGACGACAAAGCTCCACAGCAACCCGTCACTGACCTGCCCCACTATAAAGTAGGGAAAGAGAGGCAAGCTGCCACCGATTAGGTAGCCTGTTGCTACTGAGAGACCGGACATGAAGGGAGGTGAGGGGATGTCCTCCTCTCCATCCTCCTCTGGGGCCATCTTCCTCTCCACAGCCGCCGCCACATCTGCCCTCCCGGCAATGTGCTCTTGCACCAGATCCAGCAGCTCTGGAGGGAGATCCAGCGGTGCAAGGTACCTGTCCACCACTATCCCGGCTTTCTCGTCCACATGCCTCTCCTCCTCCTCCTCCTCATTGGAACCATGGCCGTCGGCAACAGTCCCAGCCTCCCCTCTGGCGCTCAGGTAGCCGCCGATGCCCATGGATATACTCCCTGCACAAATCTCGGCCAAGCCGGCATATATCACCGTGTCCGTCTGTCCGAGACTCGACAGGCCTGCCGTCAGGGCAAAGGGCACTGTGAGTCCGTCTGCAAAGCCGAGAGTGAAGTCTGCGAGGAAGCGCGAGAGGGTGGGGCGGCCGAGCCATGGTGAGGAGGCCTGGGTGGCGTGGCGCTGTGCCGGGTTGAGGAGGCCGGAGGAGGCCTCGAGGAGTGGGAGATTGTCTGTTGAGCTCGAGGGGGATGGAGCGGAGAGATCGAAGGTCTCGGCACCAAGGGGAGAGTATAGGGGGAGTGTTGTCGACGAGGAGATGGGTTTCGAGGAGCCCCCACGGCGGAGGGAGAAGAGGGGCTCGAACATGTTGCCGATGGGCGAGGGTTTGGTGGAGAAGGCCTCGTCTGCGCTCTTCGGCAGCAGTGTTGTCTTGGGCAGGAGTGGTGCTCTTCTGCTGTCCGTCCGCAAGTTTCAGAGCCTATTGTGTCTGGGAGCAGCAGGTCCAAGAGTCTTGGAAGTTGGCCCGCTGCTTCACGTCTCCCTCGAGGAACACCGGTAAGAAGGACCTGCGTTCTCTTCTCCTCTCAGGTCCATCTCCCCTGGGCACTTATTGTCCATCCTCCCACTATGCCCTTTCGCATTAAGCTCGGTCAAGCCGGCAGCCGACACGCAAGTGCGCCTTCCTGCGCGAGAACCGGTGTGCGCAAAGCAGGGACACCCATTGGACAGAGGGACATGCGGTGATCGCCCTGGCCTTCCCGAACGGGGAGGTCACATCTGGGGTTCGGCCGAGATCTGCAGGGCCTACAGGCGCCTCGTGGCAGGGGTCCTCCAGGCGGTGGAGGCGCTGGAGACGTCGCCCGAAGGTCAGCATGGGGCTTTTCTCAGCCGTGGTGATTGGGCTTTCGGGGCTTTTTGCCGGCCGGGTGTTCGGCTGGCCCAGTAGCAGACAGGGGAGGGAGCACGTGGGCTTGTCATGGCCCGGTCGTGCTTGCTCACTAAGGGAAGATATGGCAGGCCGACCGTGTTTCCGAGACAAGTCTCCACGAATTATGTTTATCTGTCTAATTTATGGACTTCTACCTCTACAACTTTCACTACACACAGGGAAGCCGTTGGTGCCCGAGGTGTTTGATGTGAAACTGGGAGAGAAGATGGGAGCAAATTGCCAGAGGACCAGAAGTCATCCTGGCTTGATGAGGCACGAGTATGATAATAAGACTGTGCTGGACAGGCTCATCTGAAGTACGGTGGAAGAAGTGCGGACTGCCATAGATTCTAATCACTTCACTCGTCTATTTTGTTTCCCTCTCCGTTGAAGGCTTTTTCTTCTTCTCTTTCGTTTCTTTTCTGACTTGTCGAACAATCACGACTCATGGAGCATGCCAGTAGCGGATGCTCCACGCGGAGCTGATATCTCCCCCTCTCCCTCTCCCTCCCCTGAGGGTTTCGGAGGATGCGGTTCTTTTTGTCTTCGGCTTGGACTTCCCGGTCGAGACGGAGGGCGTCCCGGCGGTTGAGCAAGCGGGCAGTGTCGAGAATGGCTTCGGACTCGAGTACGGAGATCATGTTGGGAAGTTTGGTAACGCTGCAACGGCGATATCGAGCTGGGGTTATGTGCGCTTGGAGCCAGGTGTCGGTAATAAAAAAGAGAGGCCAAGAAAAGAGTTTCCAGACAGAGAAGGCAATTTGAAGAAACTACGATGTCCAAGAGTACGATGATTGTCGAGAGAAAGCAGGCCTGGGCCGCCAATAATTGTGTGCCAGTGATCGAGTGTGCACTATCAAAGGCAAAAGGCACCTTGAAGGAGCATACGTCACTGGCGCTACAAGTCAAGAGCAACAATGACCTTGGGACCTTGGGACCTTGGGAGCTCATCAATTCTTATCAAGACATGACGCGTCTGGAAAGTAAACAATCCTCGGCACCGAGATCGGCTACACCTTTCAATGACCCCCCCCCCCGGGCCAACCCTGCTTGGGACCAATTCACCAGAAACACGGACAAGACTACCATCAGGCCTTCACAGCATAGATCTTATATGATCCTGCACCCAGTGTCAGTATCGAACTAATACGAAGGAACAGTGTCAAGACTTACCGGCCCAAGAGTTCAAGTCCTCTCCTTCCAAATCAGCCAAGTCCTTCTCGTCAAAGGCGTACGTCTGATCCATCGAGCTCTCTCCTACGCAACAAGAAGATGACGATGCTGCTGCCGCCGCCACGACGGCCGCGTCCGGTTGGGTCTTGTTGGGCAAACCGCAGGAAGAACTCGGAGTAGCAGCAGGCTTCACCTCACCGTCGAAGCCACATGACGACGCAACAGCTTCTCCAGCGGGCTCGGATTTCTTCCCGGAGCAGCAGGAAGAAGTGCTAGGTAATTCCGTCTTTACGGGCGCACAGCAGGAGGCGGAAGACGGAGCAGATGCACTCTCGAGCCTTGGGTTGCAGCACAAGTTGCCACCCGTCCCACCCACCGTCCTCGTACCATCTGGATTCGTCTCGATGTATACATTCAAGTCCGCGCCGTCGTCCTTGATCAACACACTCTCCGGCGGGAAGCCAGCCTCCTTCAGGTATCGGTCGTACTGCTCCACAAGGCTCGCACCCGATACGCAACCAACGTACAAGGCCATGTTGGCGCGCAGCTTCTCCGGAAGGGGCTTTCTGGCCAGGATATCCGAGATGGCGACTCGTCCGCCCGGCTTGAGCACCCGGTGCATTTCCTTGAAGACAAGGTGCTTGTCCGATTCCGGGACGAGGTTGACCACACAGTTGGAGATAATGCAGTCAGCAGTGCTGGAAGGAATCGCAGACAAGTCTATGATCTGGGACTCGATGAAGGTCACGTTGGTCTTCTTGTGTTTGTCCTTGATTTCGTTGGCGCGGGCGAGCATATCCTGGTAACGGTCAATGGCGAATGCTGTATGCCGCACGCAGTTAGGTTTAGGGGGAGAGCTCACCTTGTTCATGTCCACGCCGACGACTTTGCCAGCCGGCCCGACCTTATTGGCGACCAGGAAAACGTCAAAGCCGGCGCCACTGCCCAAGTCGATGACTGTTTCGCCCTGAAAGTTTGGTTCAGTTGCGGCTATGGTCCTCTTGTCTCCTCTGCCAACTTACCTCCCGGATGCTAGCCATAGCCATGGGATTCCCACAACTCAGGCCCAGGTTGGACTCCTTGGGAATGTCTGCGAGCTCATCCTCCGAATACCCAAAGGCTTTGGCGACAGCCTCGCCATACTCGAGGGCAGTACCCCGAGAGGCAGCGCTGTAACGCTCGGTGACTTGGTTGTAGATCTTTTGGGTTGCCATCTTGTGATTTGGTGCGACTTTGGCGATCACTCCGAAGAATGGCAATGGGGTGGTCTCGACTTCCACTTCTCTATAAACCTCGAGAGCCAAGGGCCTCTTATACCAGAGGCGATGGCATCGTCCAGTGACGCTATCTCTGATCGGGAAGGAAAATGGCTTGTCACCAGTCGCGGCTAAACCCAGATAGGCAAGGACTTGGTATGTCACTAGGCGAATTCCCTTTTCGCCCCGACTCAGCCAAGGACGTCTCTCCGTCTCTCCTCCTCCCTCGGTTCCCATGCATACAGCACCTTCAACTCGTACAATGTTGCCCAGCGTACATCAACCATGAAGAGCCAAAGTCTTCCAGAGCAGTCATTGCTCATGGACAAGTGGTCCTCGAAGCCAGCAGAACACAACGCCATGCGTGTGCGGAACAACCAGCGTCGGCACCGAGCCCGAGTCAAGTCTCGTATGGAAGAACTCGAGACACAGCTTGAGGAAACAAACGGAAAGCTTGAAGCTGCCTTGTCTACCATCAGTAGTCTGACAGCACAACTTGAGGTTGTACGTACTCAACAATACTCAACGTCACCTCCCCTCGGATTCTCTGGGCCCTGCGCAGGGCCGTATCTCCCAGACTCCATATTGCCGGTCCTCGACGTCCACTCTCAACATTCTCGCCTGGCCACGATACTTCCCGAGCACCCTGACGTACCAGATCCTTCACCTGCACTTGCGCCGGCGTCTTCAAGTCGGGGTTCTCTCCTCGGTGTTGCAGCGTTGGTAGACGTTGGCGCCGACACCAATTGCGACTGCCAGGGTCTACCGCCACCGGCGCCTGGTGAATCGACAATGTCATGCAGCTCCGCCTTCCAAATCATCGAACAGCAAAACTATAGCGGCGTGGAGGTGACGACTATAAGAGCATGGCTCGGTCCTGGGTTCCGATTGAGACCGGGTGAGGCATGTCGGGTCGAGACAAACAGGCTGTACGAGCTCCTGGATCACATCACGTTGCCGTCGTGAACAAGCAGAGTTGCCCTCAAAATCATGTGATTTGATTGCTATTAGGAAAAGTAAATGGGTATTAGAGGGAGTGTCCAGAAGATATCTAGTATGCCAGCCTGCCCAGTACTCGTTGATTTTATTACAGCCTGCTCGCCAATTATTCTTATGTCAAGGAGCGGTCAGAAGAGAAACGTCATCACTCGTCCGTGTAGTGGTAGGTTCCAACGTCCGGTCTACTCGTCCGGCAGGACGCCAGCAATCCTCAGTGCGACAATTACGGGTGTCGGGACACCCGTGAGGTCGTTCTCATCCGGACCAAGAGCGTCGATTCGTTCTTGGGTGATGCCGCAGCAGAATTTGGAATCCTGCCGGTGTGCCAGGGAGTCTGCTACCGAGCGCGTGGTGCTCCCACCAAAAAGACCGCTGATAATGGGCCCGACGTCTGCTAGCAGGCTCTGGGCGGCCGGGACAAGAGACGTAGGGATCTTGATCGTCCCGCTGCGGCCCGACCATGCATTCACCGCGGCAGTGAAGTTACCCTGGATTTGGTCGTTGATGGGCACTGCGATACCCCTCAGAGTCGGGTCGAGGATGTTGATGAGCTTTCGGACGGTCAGCATCCCGCTCTCTCTATCATACTACTGAAGGGACAAGTGAGACCTACCGCATCGCCGAGGGCTGCTGAGGAGTTCTGCTGAATCACCAAGGTGTCATGAATCAGACTCCTCGTGTCCAAGAGACCAAAGGCTGCATTGTCGAACTCTGGCTGCTTGGAATTCAAGTTCTGCAAGAGGAGGTTGATATTTGGCTGCAGGAACAAGAAGGAGATGCCGACGGCCGCCCTAGATTTGTTACGAATCAGCCATCCCGTTCGTTGCATTCGGAAGAAAGAAATGACGTACGAATCCGTCGGACTCAGCAGCTGTGTCGACTGCGCAACACTCGTCGTTTGCGCGATAGCAGACCCGAGATTTATCACAGCGCTGTTCACATCGATCAGCCCCGCAATGGTGCCACCGAACGAGGCCACGGTGTTGTTCGCGCTGGCGAGGGACGCTCCTATGTCGTTGATGGACTGATTCACAGCTGCGACTCCCGACTCCTGTCGAGAGTCGAGAGGCATGCTCAGACGGGTCTCTCGCAGTGCCTCGGTGAGCTGCTCCACGGCGACAGCCGAGGTGGCGGGCGTCAGGCTCAGAAGAGCGAGCCCAAGTGCTGAGGCAAGCATCGTGGCGGTTGAGTCAGGGTGAGGAAGGATGACTTCGCGAGCTTGTTTGGTTGTTTTTTCGGGCTAGCTTTCGGGCTTGCTCGTGTTGGTCTGATGTTTCTGCCAAGAGTCGTTCGTGATCCCAATGCAATCCAGCTTTACAGTTCCAACGGTTGTCGTGCTCAATTCGGGTTCCGGTAACGAGAACAAAGAGATGGCGAGCGATTTGCACTCATCAAAATCTTATGAGACCATATGCTCGGATGGGCTGTATTTCTATGCGCGGGGCCATTGCTATATAATGTATGACTGGCATCCAGGCATGGCAACACGGATGATCTTCAGGGACTTTGCCGAGCCGTGAGGTATGCCGAGGATCACAAGTGTTGTGAAGCTTTTACGATGCTTTTTTCCCGCCGAGGCAGACAATAGATGGGGCCCATACTACCTAACGTAGTGATGTGGTATGATAGCCATCACTGCACTTGGACTGCACTTGGAATCTTGTTGAGCGCTGCACAGCGACCTAGCTCATCCCCGCACCCATTGACGCTATGATCGCACCCTCATGAAGTTGCGGGGAAGTCCACAGGAAGGCCAGGGTGGGCCATGTTGCGGCATTGAGGCATGGCAGCCTTGCGATGATCTTGCATCCTCGAGAGCTTCCCGAGTATGATTGCCATGTGAACCTGGGATTCTGCTGTCCGAGAGCCGTAAGATTCCTCTGGGGCGTCGTCCCAGTCCTACCTGTTCATGTTTGGGGACGGATGGCCTGCCTGTACACAATTCATGAAAGCTGTAAGGGAGGTGGCGCCCTGAAGTTTAAACTAGAAACATCTGATGACCTCGTCCGAACCTCGATCATCGAGCCTAAAACGCTGCAATATGCGCAGACCGGACACCCATCTGAGCTCTGGCAAAGCACCAGATTGACGGATACCTACACGTCCCGAGGTCTGCCGGATTCCCTCCCAATTCCACTGACGTCGCCAGCTGTTCTTCCAGGGCGACTTCACCTTGGAAGAGCGGTTCCCATGCAACCGAGAGCACACACATGAGACGTGCAGTCCAATCACTCGCGACCATGTCTAGATTCGTCACGCATGGATTTCCAGGTTGGTGCAGTCGACATTACGATGCGGGGATTTTGCTAGCTTCTTGTCGTGCCATAGCAAGCAAAGTATAGGGACACCGATGACCGTGCGTCCCAATATGACAATCCTGTTAAGCTTTTACTGTGCATGACAACGACACAAACACCAGCATACCTGGAGCTGGCCGCTGTTGTAAGTTGGTCTGGAATGTGGGCACATCCACAAGATACTCCTCATCCGTCTCGCCCGCCCGATCCACAATCGTGCGGGCGATCATTCTCTGGCAGCTAGCAGGGGCTTTTTAATTGATTTATATAATCATCTGATCAAATCATATCAATCAGACACATACCAATGATCTAAGAATGTGCCCCTCAATTCCCTTCCCCCCCCCCTCGTGAACATTGGCTTCCACTTGGAGGCTAGAGCGATCAGGGCAGGTTATGTCACGACGTGACATCATCAACGGTAATACGATTGCCCCGGAGATTCTCTATCACATGAGGGTATTCAGACCAGTCAAGTTCATTACGAAGGCGCCCACATCCTCGGCCATGTTGCCAGGCTGCCAGGCTGCCAGGCTGGATGTAACCTACTCGGTATACCTTGAAAAGTTGCAGTCTGGTCTCACTGAGGCAGGTTGAAAGACCAGAATCATATTTCCAAGTTTCCTGCCGTGGGCTGTCAGGGCTGTGTCTTGGCCATAACACGGCTGCCGTCACTGATGTTTCTCTTCATGGAAAGATCATGGCCATGTCCCCTTTTTACTGATCCCGCATATCAGAACTAGAAAAGGGGAGGGATTTAGAATAGAATAAGAAAAAAGGATCCTTATTATTGTCCATAAGAGAAACGGGGACAATGACTCGGTTTGCTTTTAGCCATCCGTCCTGCGAGGCCAGGTACTGGGAGATGATGGTATGAGCTGCCACCAGTAGCTCTGAAGGCTCATTGTCAGTTTGATAAACAAGGTTGATCAAGTGCATTGTGGTTGCAGACCAGGACTTTGTGCTGGCTTGATTCATGGGGAAGGTTTCTTCCACTCGATTGTTGTTGACCTTATTGGAGAGTCTTGACAAATATTTGGAAGTCGGATGTATCCTGGAGATTCATCACTTTATTTATCCCAACTGCAAGTAGAAGCTATAGGAAACGTTAATCATGGACGATGGAATGCCCTGAGGTTCTTAACTTGACCAGCGATCCTTCATCCTAGTAGGATGTCATTGTTAACCTTATCCTGCGTCAGCGCGCTTTATGCCTTCTGTTTTTCATCGACTCGATGCGTCTCTCCTTTTGGCTGACAACCTCATTCCACAGACTCCTATAGTCCACAGCTGTGTTGAACAACCCTGCACTATTGGCCGGGAATACCAAATTTGGAGCTTCGGTGAATTCCACCCCCTCTGCCTGTAATTCATCGAAATCTATATTTTGTTCCTCCCACTATTCATACAATGTCATACTATCAATGAAATCCTCCAGGTCGCTGTTGTTCTGAAAAACTAAGAAAGACTGTGCAGGTTGTGGCGAGCATTTTGGGATAAGGCACCTTCTTATTTGCTTAGTTCGTAATATTCGGGTTGAGGGTCGATGAAGTACTGGTAGGGTGGTACTAGGAAAAAGATCTCTTCAAGCATGAATATCGAATTCAAATGACGGGAGCGGCCCTGTAGGTTTGTATCTATCGTTCGAGCTGAATAGGGATATGGCGGCACCAAGCTGATTTGCTAGCACATGAATCTGCCATTCCTGGGAGGATGTCAGTCCAAACACGGGCACATATGTGAATGGGGACAGGACGACTTGCTAGACCCACATCTGTAACTCTCCACGCTCCGTAGTATCGCATATATTTCGAAGCGATGGCAAGAAAGATGCCATAAAGACTGTGCCACGGCGGGCTAAAAATAAACCAATTCGCTCTGAGCTGTCACTCGCTGGCTGGTCATGGCTGTCTATGCCGCACCCACTTGATCCGATTGGGAAAGAGACTCAGCCTTTATCTCTTAATCATCAATTCATCCTTGTTTGTGCTTGCCCAATAACACAGCCTCGGGCCAGGTCGGTTCAGCCTGTTCGGTCCGGTCTGCTGGCAACGCTAGTCGATGAGCTGAACAGTGGCCGCAGTACACCTGAGTCTTTTTGATCTGAACACTCGCAGTCAGTCCTATCGAGTGCGGGACCACGGGCCACCGTCTGAGCACTCAATGTCTCAGTCTGCTTCCCCTCTGATGGGCTCAGCATCGACGCCGATAGGACTCGACTGAGGGTTGAGTATACACTGCCCCAACGTTCTACCTTTCGAATACAAGCGTGTTGACCTTGAGAAACCTGCAATGAACTACAGCCAGTCAGAAGAGACGAGGCGTGGCCTCAGCCAAGATTAGTTCACAGGGCCATGCGAGGTGGGTTGCCGTCTGCTGTATACCTACCAATGGTGAAGATCATAAATACTATACTACCACAGTGTTTCATTGAATCAATTCTTGGGTATAATCCAAATAACTTCTTTTGCTAACTCTCTCTCGCTATTATCTGACCAGTCATTAAATCTTCTATTTGTATTTTATTAGAATATCCTAATCCCCGTTTCGAAGGTGTCCACTCCTCACTATGCCTACTTACACACTTAATCAGCAAGACTACATGGAAGACAGCGCTGAGAATGCGACCCCCAATCAGCAAAAGATGGCATTGAAATTGGTGTCCAGGCTTCTCCAACAAGCTGGTGTTGACTACGGCGTAATGGGCGGTATGAACTTTTATCTACGTGGATCGGAACGCACCACTGGCGATGTGGACCTAGCCGTCGATAATGCCTTGTCCTGGAATAGCCTCTTGGCCATTTTCAACATCGGCGACCAAGATAGGTAAGCTCAAGACCCTGTTGAGAACGTCACATTCCCCAGGTCTGTCTACAAAACAGTAGCAGATATGGTTATATGCGCCAGATCATTAACGGTACAAAACGTTCAGATTTATTGAAAATGGCGTCGCCTATACTATCTACCGCCCAGGTAACAGAATGCAATGGGTCTCAGGCGTCGCAAGAATCTTCGTGTGCGTTCGGAATCAATTCGTGCAGCTAGACCTCAAACGCCGGGGCGCCGAGGGCCACCTCATTCCTAGCAATATCGCCGGTTCCGTCGACAATCTACGTGTCGATACACCAGCTGGGTCATACGTATGCAAGGCGTTGGCAATTGGACCGCTGGTCAAAGCAAAGATTCAGGCCCACTACCGGCGCGAAACGTATGACGATTTCATCGACCTAATGTTCGTGTGCACGTCGCGAAAGTATAAAACCCTCGTTAAGGCTGCTGCGGTCTCGATCCGCCCCGAGTGGAAAGAATGTTTCCTGGAAAATGTTATTCAACGTCAGCCTCGGTACGAGGCTAGCATTCGAGACACCCTGGGCATGCCTTAGTGTACCTAGGTGCCTCTTCTACGCCGCAGAGAAATGCGGCTGATGGTATAGATGGAGGTTCACCTGGTGGGGGCTGGGGCGGTGCGCATGTGCCCGGGAAATAAAAGACCTAGGGAGGGCCTGCTTTTCCCAGCACTGCGAGAAAACCCATGTCACCGGTGTCGGTTCTCCAGCCTGGCCAGATGCCCACCAGCAACGTGCCAAGGGACGGTGACAAGCTAGATAATGTCTATTGGAGCCATAGCTCTGGGAAGAAAAACCGGTACCATAAGCATAGCTCTGGGAAAGTTTCGTGGAGGAAGAAGTAAATAGTTAAGGGTTAATTACTAATAGTAATGAACGGGGTCACCAGCGGGTCTGCGGCCTCAGACTAGCTCTGGAAGTTTAAGATAGTTATAATAGCTATTAAATAAGTTGGTTTTGTATAAGTACGTTTCCTTTAGTATAAATAGATATAACAGTGACATAATAAGGGAATTCTAGCTTAACGATCCGAACTTCCCAGTTAGATATGTTAGCAGAGGCCTATACTCTTATAGAGGTATATTAAAGTTTCGAGCGTTAAAGCCCGGTAACTCTTCCTATGATTACCTTTAAGGATCCCTGTCTTCTGCACTATTAAAGCTGGCGATCGTTATAGTATTCGCTATTCAGTTTTAGTATTAGCCGTCGAAGATCACTATATTATAGGCTTTGGTAAAGGATCCTTCCGAAGCGAAAGAAACCGTGAACGTTACCTAGTCTATAGAGACATACCAGCAGTCTTCATTCTGGCTTTCAAGTGCGATGAATGGCGTCATAGATTCTCTACACTCATTTAATTTCACAGTCAGATGCTCAACGTGGATGGCATTGACCACGCTACTAGAGGGGCTCTTGTAGAACAAGGGACTTGGATCGTGTTGTTTGGAGTGCTTACGAGCTTGATAGGGATGTTACTCATCTCCATAGGTACGGCAGATATACGGTATCAAAGCATTCGACGGAAAGGAGGGAAGAAGCTGTTCATGTGAAGACAAGCAGCCAAGAATACAGGCGACAATATGCCTGGAATAGAGTGCGATTTATGATGTTTTCAGCCTAGGTGGCTTTACAAGTCTGATGGACTGTTTCTCATGTTTCTCAGCGACATGGAGCGGAAGGGTCTCTGCTTGGTCAGAATTACGCGGGCGGTATTCGTCAGAGCCGTCTAGCTGTGACTTGGGTCGCGAAGCAAGACACAGGGGAGCTGCACGGTGAGTTCCGCAATGATGAATTTATAGTTTGGGACAGACAACACCTAAGATGGAAGCAGCAGCAGAGGCGGGGGAAGTGTGACCCTCTCAAGGCACAGGCATGATGAACCATTGGGGGTATCAATAACACAGCAAAGCCATATGGACAACATTTCTGTCGTCACACCTGAAAAGAGCATGGTTCACTGCAGGTGTGTAGACTGCCCGTCTTTGGGGCATGAGGAGAGAAGCCGCAAGCGTGGCAAATAGTAATATGTCAGTGTAAGATGGCACTAAACCTGAGACGGATCAAAATCCATATAATGCTCACCGAGCATACTTACTCTCACCCCTCCACCTCTTAATAAGATCAGCCCTGACCGCGCCCGCGCCCGCGCCCGTATGGCCGACGGCTGGAGTTTCTGCCATACGAGCCGCGGCTTGAATAGCCTCGTCCTCCACCAATCTGTGAGCTTGACGACTCGGGCTTGGTCCGAAGGTTCTGGGAGTCTGGTTCCAGCTTGGCAGCCTTACAGGCGGCGGTAAACTCTCTCAAGAGCTCCTATGTACCGCAACAGGTTGTGTCAGCGAGACCCGGAAGTAGAGGAGACCATGATGAACCATCCTAAGCATGGCGTGGGTATGAGCACTTACGTCGAAATCCTGGTCGACCATAGATTCCCAAGCCGGCGTCAAGTGCATCTTCAAGTCCCTAACGCGAGGGCTCATAATTCCGAAGGCTACGCGTGCAAGGAAGCGCGGGTCATCCCGGATAGGACAATCAGCCAGGACTTGTGCGATACCTTCGCGATCTAAGGGGCGTTGTTCCTTCGGTGGCGGATCGACAGCCACTCCAGTCTCGCAGAATGTACAGTGGCCGCAACCCTCTTTGCCATCGGGCAGGTTCATCCCGAAGTGTTGTGCGAGCGCCTGTGCGAAGCATTTGGCTCCCGTGACGAGGTCCACCACTTCCTTGGTTCGATGAAGCGCGTCCTTCTCTTTCTGCTCCAAGTCCACGTACATCTTCTTGGCGAGTTCGTCTTTTTCTTTGCTAGTTTGAGGCAGTTTTTGGAGGACGCGAAACTTCGGTGTGACGCCTTTGGCTGTGAGTCGAATGATGCCATCCCGGTCCAAGTGATCTAGGATCTGGATGATGTTGGTCCGGAGGAAGCCGGTCTCACGCGTAATCCTATTCACGTCGACGTAGGTGAATTTCTTTTTCGTCTCAGCATAATCCATGATGGCTTTGGCCTCGGGACGGTCTTTCTTTTTCATGTTGTCCATGACCTCGTAATAGAGTCCTGGCATCGTTATCTCGTATTGATACTGACTATACTCCGGAGTGATGGCTCGAATGAGGTTGAAGTGGAGCTCAAGAGTAGCGTATGTGACGCTCAGCGGACTGGGCTTGATATCGAACTCTTTCTCCTGCTCCTTGGTGTTTTTCTTGAAGGTCTCTCCAACGCGAAGCCCGGTGACCTCGTCGTCAAAGATGTCGCCTATGAGTTTTCGAAACGGTTCGTATGAGGGAAGATCACCTCTGGAGAAGTTCTCCCGGATCCCAAAGTCGGCGGTGCAGAGGTAGAACATGCAGTTGCTCGTTTTGCCATCCCTGCCAGCACGACCGATTTGCTGGCTGTACTCTTCGACCGTGGACGGAAGCGTATAGTGGACGATGCTTCGGATGTCTGGCTTGTCTACCCCCATTCCGAAGGCGATTGTGGCCACAACGATTTGCACTCGATTTGCCATGAAGTCGTCCTGGATCTTTGTCTTATCTTCGTGCTTCATTCCTGCATGGAAGGCTGCGGCATTGAACCCAGTGTTTCGCAGCTGTGCGGCAAGCTCTTCGGATTCCTGCAAGGTCTCGTCAGCGATGACCTCACTGCGACTCCCTCGACCGCCTCTCGCAAACCTTTTGTATGGTGACATAGATGAGACTCGGGCCTGGATGCTTTCGCAAGAAGATGCAAACTTTCGGAAGTTTCTTGGATTTGTCGTCGAGGGACTCAACGTAGAGATTCAGACTGCCGTCACTTGTCAGTCTCAGAGCAAAAAGACAAGACTGGCACTCGGGGAAGACCTACTTGGGCCTGTACGGGACTGTTCGGAAAACGCCAGCCTCGTCAATCTGGAATGCCTTGCACACGTCGTCTGCGACCCTGGCGGTTGCTGTGGCAGTCAAACAAATGACACGCTCCGCCTTAATCTCCTCAACGAAACGTGCCACTAACGAGGTCAGATTCAGCTTCATCACTTTGGGTCCACAATCATGGGGCCATGAATCTCGGGACACTATACCTTTGAGGTACTCTGGCCGGAAAGAATGTCCCCACTGTGGCCACGTCAGCGTCTGAAGCGCAGGCTGGCGTAGAGGATCACCGTACCTCTGAAATACAATGGGCCTCGTCAACAGCGACGAGGCGGACGCCTCCGGGGACATGTTTCATCTGGTCAACGAATCGCTCGTTGTTGAGTCTCTCGGGCGAGCAGTATATGATCTGCAGATCGCCACTTGCCAGCTGCTGGCTGATGGTCTGCAGCTGATCCAAGGTCTTGGTAGAGTCGATGCAATCCGCGGCGATGCCACGGCGCTTCAGGACGTCAACCTGGTCTTTCATCAAGGCGATGAGAGGCGAAATAACGATGGTGATGCCTGGCCGGCCCGGTTCTCGGAGCCCCCGACTCTTGTCCAACAGACTGAAGGCTATTCCGGGTATCTGGAGGAGGCAAGTCAGACAAAGAAGCTGTGTGAGGATGCTCGAGGAACGCGGGAACTCACCTGGTAGCAGAGGGACTTTCCGGCCCCTGTTGGGAAAATGACAAGCGTATTCTTCCCGGACAGGATTCGCCTGATGGCGCCCTCTTGCTCATGACGGAAATCCTCGTATCCGAACTTCTCCTGGAGCAGACGGCGGGCAGTGGCGATGTTCTCGGCATCCTCGGCATCCTCGACATCCTCGACATCCTCGACACACCCGGCTTGTCCGTCGAGAGAAGACCGACCATGCTCGGTCTTGACGCGCTTGGAAGAGGACTCGTGGCCGTTCAGGTCGTGGGAGTTGCGCTTTTGGCCAGTCTGTATAGGAGCCTGGCGGCTCTGCAGGATCTCGTCGGGATCAATGCCGTCGAAGACATCATCATCGCCGAAGTCATCGTCGCTCATGTTGACGGTGGGTCCTCTGGTGGACGCGTGAGTCGGTTTGGGTGAGGTCAAGGAAGACGCGTTGTTGCGCGAACTCATGTGATGACGTTTGGTGATTCTGGGGAGCTCCACAGGGGTGTACTGTCAGCTCGGCGCCTACCTAGTTGCCTGGGTAGGTACCTCGGCGCCTAGAATGTGGGGAGTTCCAGGGGCTGCACTCACTGGAATCTTGACAGGAAACGCGCGACTGTCGCTGACGTGATTTTGCCTTCGATCAATGTTCAGGTCACCAACCAACCCCACAGGGTTTTCACGAACCTACACTGAACCTCATCAATTTCTCACCGGCTAGAGCTGATATTCACTTATCCCTCAATTTCCGACAGGACCATTGGGAATGGTAACTGTCGGCGTCTATCTCATGGGCCCTGTTTGAGTCTCACCGGGTAGCCTCCATTGATGCAGCTGAGAAGATCCATACAATGCTTTGACATGCGTCTTCTTTCGTCCAGACCGGTTTCTCATGTATGAAACTTGCAAGATACCGCGAAAGGTCTCCCGAGGACCAGTTTTGTAGCGGAGGGACTCGAGTGCTCCTTCCAGCAGACGGGACGTCGGCTTCCAGGCGTCTCAGACACTCGGATGCCTTCCTCCCAAGCTCGACACCGACTCTGTCGTCCATCTCCTCTCGCAGCTATCAGCTAGCCGTAGTCGCTCATGGAGGAGGATGAAGGTCTGCAGGGCATTGGGAAGTCCATCTGCTAGATGCGGAGTCAGGTGTAGTCCATGCAAGTGCTGATCGCGAGGGCTGTCTGATTCTACAAGTGCAGAGTCACACCCTCTGCGGCGCACCGTCGTAGTCGAAAGAAATTGGCCCCGAATCTGGCCTTGCGGGAATTGCGGGGATTGTGGGACGCCGTCGCCTTGGCTCCTCCAGGTTTATAGGTACCTTTTCCGCTCAAGCGCCGTCGACATTGGTCCAGTTGGTTTGGCAGGATGAAGGATCCTACTGCTGATGTTGGCTGCATATCTGCTTCGGGTGGATTTCGGGGGTCGTCGTATGATGCTTACTCTTGTCCGAATATGCCCCGATAGCAACCGTCAGCGCACTGGGGCAGTGCGGACTGCGATGTGCTCATTATTTCTGGGAGCCGCCAGGACGTCCTCGGAGCATATCACCACATCATGAAGAATCATCTCAAGAGCTTCGTTTCCGGGATCATCTGAACCCACCTCAACTCAAAGACCGTCCAAACACAATCCCCCCAAAATGGCCTCCGGACGCTTCGTCGACCCAGCAACCCTCCTCCGCCTCACACCCCTCATCAGCTCAACCTGCACGCTCTGGTTCGCCTGGGACCAACACGTGATGTACGGCACCTTCGCCGACCCGGACCTGGAACAAGAATCCAACGCCATCCTACCGAAATGGTGGAAGAAGGTCTTCGAGATCCACGACATCGAGCGGGTCCTGTTCCCCATCACCGTCACCGCCGTGACGTCCCTCGTCAACCTGCGCAAGTACGGCGCGCTGCTGCGGGCGAAGGGGAGCTGGCGCTGGTACGCGGCGGGTGCGGCGCTAGCCCTGGCACATGTCGCGTTCGTGCCGGGGGTGGCGTGGAAGATCAGGGCGATGATGGATGACGATGGGAAGGGCGAGGCGGTTGGGCAGCAGAGGAGGTGGTTGCGGGTGCATGATGTCCGGACGTTGACGGTGGACCTGGGCGCCTGGGTTGCGAGTTTGGTTGCGGTTGCTCGGACCGTCTCGTGATGGACCTTGCGGTATAGGAACGCTGGCGAGGGTGGTGAGTCTGTATCATCGGGTTCGTCAATCGCTGTGCCTCCTTTGTCGGAGTCAGGCCGGGGCCTTTTGAGATTCTCCGATCATGTCTACTATGTCTGTGTATTAGGTATTTATTTATTTGGTATTTTGGAATACGATTTCATGCGCCCCGTCTCAGTGAACCGGCAAAGCGGGGGCGGTGCCACACAACAACGGGGTTGCATGCCCTTCGACGAGATATTCTCGGAGATTATGGTGTTTGACAGACATTCTGCCTTTGTCAACAGGCAAGATGATCATGCCGGTGTCTGCATTAAAGGGTAGTCTCTGGCCTCGCCCGTGTCTTCAGGCGGTCACAGCGTTTGTGCGTCTCATCCATGCGTGCGTGCCGTCCCGCACCGCTAAATCTCTACCTAGGTACCCTAGACCCTACAAATTCAGGCGCAACTGGCGCACTATAGGCGCGGATCCACGCGGATCCACATCCTTCATTGTTCTCCCCCAACACCCCCTCGTGCAAACCTGGCCCACACGCCAACTTTTTGCTCACACTCACCCACCCGCGCACCTCTCCACCACGCAGCGTTCCACCTTCACGCACGAAACCTAGGTACGGTACATACCTATCCACCAAGAGCAATGAACCGCCGGCACCCACCCCCGCCGCGCCGCCACCCGGCCGTCCCCAGGACCACCGCCGTGCTCCCCGGCGCCGCCGTCAACATCGTGCTGAAAGCCGACCAGCCCACCGGCCGCACCGTCAGCGGCACCGTGCGCGACGTGCTGACGCGCGGCGACCATCCCAGGGGCATCAAGGTGCGGCTTGCCGACGGCCGCGTCGGGAGGGTCCAGAGCATGGCGGCGTCCAGCTCTGCCTCCTCAAGGGGCGAAGAGGCGAGCAGCGGGATCGTGGAGGAGACCGGGAGCAGGAGCAGCATGCAAGGGGCGGGTCTTGGCGATGGTTTGGACGATGGGCTTGACGACAGCGGGTACGGGTACGGGTCGAGGAGAGGAAGACCGGGCGGCCGGAGAGGACGCGGTGGTGGTGTTGGCGGCGGCGTTCGGTTTCCCGGGTTTGAGGACGAGGAGCAGGAGACATTGCCGTCGCAGCAGATCGGGCTGGAGGCGTATATCAAGGAAGCAAAGCCGAAGCGCAAGGGAAAGGCAAAGGGGAGCAGCGCCTCTGCAACCGCAGAAGAGGACCGCACACCACCATCACCACCGCCAGAGACAGTCACCTGTCCTGTCTGCGGCGGCTTCCAGGGGGACGAGGCCGCGGTTTCGCATCACGTCGCCGGCCACTTCGATTCGACATCATAGTACAAAGCGGTCCACCGGTCCCGGATGGTAAGAGTTCTTCATCTATTGTGCTATCGATGATGTTTTCGCGCCCGTGGATACCGCGCCCGTGGATACCGCGCCCCTCGAACGACCTACCTTCTTCAAACAACCCTGGCCTCAACATCTCCGTGAAGGGCCCGCGCAAAAAGAGACAAGACAAAACAGAAAAGACAATACACCGCTAGCACTAACAACACAAGAAATCGTTCACGACCGCTCCCGGCGTCTCTACGAAAACCTCCACTGGTGCTCAACGCACTGCGACGCTCAGAAAGGCCAATAGAAAAGTTCGACAGACACGACGGGTGGCCCATAAGCTTGTCGAATGCACCTCCTGGCTCAATGAAGAAGGGGAATGGGCGAGGTGGCGTCATGGCAGGTCGACTCTACATTATGTTCATGACCATGCCCTCTCTGATCCTTCTAAGATCATCGGCGTTAAGTGGGTCCTTCTTGTTGAAACTGTATCTCTTACGCTCGGCGCTGGTCCAGGTCGTAATATCCAGACTGTCGCCACCGATCTTGGTCTTGGAACGACCAATAGGCGGCGAGCCGCCGTGGGCCTTGCTGTAGGACTTGAAAGCAGGAACCCAGCCCCAGGAAATTTCCGCGGATGGCAGCGGCACATCGGTGTCCAGCGCAGTCGTCAGTTCCTCGATGTTGTCCAAGCCGTGGAGCGTGATGCCAAACTTAGTGGCATAGGCGTTGATATAGTTGTCGAAACGGCTGGGGATCCATGCGAATTGCGATGGTCGAGTGTTGGTCTCCTTCTTGTCCTCCTCCAGCAAGCCTCCGGCCCGCATATCAGAAGCGAATTTGATGTAGAGAGCCATGATGAGGCCAAGGTTCTTCACAGGGGAGGTTTCAAGAAGGAGGCCCAGTGCTTCTAGACGGCTCAGCATGGTGAGGAAGAGGCGGCCGATGAGCTCAGCGGTCGCATCGGCCTGTTCGCCGTCTTCGATCCTGGAAAGGACATGGTGTCAGCGGACCAAGCACCTGGCAGCAATTATGGATAGGAATGTTGAGACCGAGGCCAGAACTTACATGCTGAACTCCTGTCTCTTGCCGAGAGCGAACAAGACAAGAGCCTCACACACTATCCATTGCTCCTGCCAGGTGCTAGCTTCAACCCAGTCGAGCAGGAGGTTCTGGATGACCTCGAGGACTCCATAGGCCGCATGATCGTTGAAGGTGTACATGCCGAAGAAGTCCGGGCAGCGGAAGGCGGCCATACGGAGCTGGGATATCCACTTGCGGAAGCCACCGTAGGTCACAATCCAGCGGTGCTCCGGGTACTCGTGGTAAGGCTTGGTGCAGGGGCACTTGACGCCGCCGTCGCACTTGGGCTTGTCACCGTTACGGCTGGACTTGGGCTCTTTGGCTTTATCCGCGTGTTCGTCGTCGTTGTCTTCTTCGTCGTCGTCTTCGTCGTCCTTGGCGAAAGTTCGCGGGCAAATGCAGATATAGGCGTTTGCACGGGAAGGGTCTTGGACGGCTAGTCGGAAGGCATCATCAGAGTTTCTGGAAGCGGACACAGTAGCCCATCGCTTGCTCTTGGGGAGGGCCGGCGCACTGGACGACGGAGCAGCCGAGTTCTTAGTCCTCTTGGGCTGGCTCTCACTGGCTGAGCCAGGCGCGGCTCGCTTTGATGCTGCCTTCGGAGGCATGATGGTTGGCAACTGATGCAGTCTAGGAGGGCTAATCGATAGAATAAGAGAAACAAATGTATCGAGTGTGGTGTAGTTGATAATTTATGTCGTGTAAACTCAAAGTCCGGAGTTCAAGCAATGTACCGATTCTATAGAAATTGCTAGAAAAGCTACCTGTGGGTCTGGATGTAACGGTACAACAGGAATTAACGTTTGAAATCCCTGAAGAGGTATATGCACCCTTGTTTACCCCCATCACCCCCATCACCCCATCGCGAATAGAATCTGATGGAAAAAGATGGACGTCAGGTGTCCCCGGTGCCCCAGACCTAGAGCCAGACATGCAAGATACTTTCGACTCTATCAGACTTAGCTCTTCAGACCGCGTCAACAAGCCTTTCCGAAGATCTGTACCACCGCAGTTGGAAAACAGAAATAAGACCAGACTCTGTCATCAATCGCTTCACGCGCGATATCTTCCCTCAACTCGGAATGCGAGTTGGGGGTTAACCGGGTTAGGAGGGGAGGGAAGATCAGGACCGTCGATAGAGAGCATTAGAGACCTGCCAGTCTCGGAGGTCTCAGATCCTCCTTGAGTTATAGCTCCGGAATTATCGACTTAGAGATCTCCCTGGTCAAGTCCGATGCCCTCTCCGCGACCGCATATAACGTCGAAGTTAGATGTCCGCTCACTTGCAACGGCAGCACCGAGGCGTCAACCACTCGAACATTGGTCGTTCCATACACCCTCAGCTCCTTATCCACCACACCTCCGAGCTCTCTGGACATCATTGCCGCTGTTTCGATGGGATAGTAGTTTGGCCCAACTACAACGTCGTTAGCTTCTGCCCCTCCACAATGGGTCGGGATTGTACGCACAAGAACTCGCGATGTATTCCACCCATCCTTCGTCCGAGGCTGGATCAGCCGACACGTTCCCGGTGATATACCCTCTCATCGGAGTTGAGTGCCAAAACGCCTGGGCCTGGGCCTGCTTCCCGATGGCCACCTGTTGGGTCATGTCAAAGTCGATAAGGAAGTACCGCGGATTGATTACGAGGTTGTTGGTTTGGTCAGCCACACCCAGATGGACACTGCCCCTCGAGAAAGGCAACAATAACCAATACGCCGTGAGAAAGTACCCGGATAGGCACGACGTGATTGTTTCGCCAATGCTCACGTTCTTGGTGAACACCAGGTCGTGCTGGATGCGGAGTACCTGCTCGATCGCCGTAGCGTTCAGTCTGGCGTTGGATGCTGCGGCTTATTGTCTGGGCATACCCCCTCAGGTTGACACTGGTTGGGGCCGCCACTGCTGACTCTCTGGGTCCAAAGATGTCTTCTGCAGTTCCGAACGTCACGTACGTGGCATAGCCTGTGACGCTGAGGTTGCCGCTGAAAATCATGTCGATGTTGGGCTGTTCTTGCAGATTTCCGCCGACGCCTGGAAGGTCGATGACTGTGTCGATGCCGAGACTCGAGAGGATCCTGGACATGATCGTGAGTTGCTTCGCTGAGTTCCAAGTTCAAATCCAGGTTCTGGACTCGCTGCGGATTTCCAATGCCGGACGCTTCCAGAGTCAGAGGTATCCTGAGAGACCCAGCGGACAGAATCACCACTTTGCCAACCTCGATGGTGATCGTCCTGTTGGTGGGCATCCACATGCTCAACACCCTTCGCCTTCTTTTCGTCACCCTCACCACTCTGCGCCTCCCAGATCAGCTTGCTTGGTCACGGTGCCTCGCAAGATCTTCAAATTCGTCCGATTCTTAACAGGATAGTAATACGCCCTCGCCGCATCCCAGCGCAGACCACCGACTCTATCCACCGTCATGGGCCAGACATCGAAGCCCTGCGTGCCACCACTGTTGATGTCGGGGTTCACCGCATACCCAGGACTCTCCCATGTATCCCGCGCGATCTCGTAGAATGAACCGTTCGGCAAGCTGTACAGAAACCCAACATCCAGGCCCCCGGCCTCCCCATGAAACTCCACCGCGTAGCTCGCCCCGGCGGCAACCTGTGCCTTGGTCGGTGGCGTGAACCTCCCGACCTGTCGGTAATACGGCATCAAGGCCCGGCTCGAGAACCGCCACCGTCACGTTGGGGTCCGCGGAGAGCCGGTTGGCCAGCAGGAGACCACAGGTTCCGCCCGCGGCGATGATGTAGGCGACCTTCATGGCAGATGGGGTAGTTCTGGCTGGCGGGGAAGGGTCCTGGACTACAGCCGAGGCAGGGAGGCGAGCTCTCTCACTGCGATGTGTCGTGAGGACAAGACGCCATCCAGGCCTCATGGACACCCGTCACAGAGAGTCGGAGACCAACCCATCCCCCCCGGGTTTCTAAAGATGTCTGATGGGCTGTCGTACTTGATGGCAGGACAAAGCCTCGCCAAGGCCTCGGGCTCGTTGTCTCCCGATCCGACGGTGGTTCTTCGGCGGATTAAGTGTAGATCTTGATCCTCCGCATGCCTAACTTGTGGTGTTGAGGATGACCCGACGCCACTGGTATTTAGAAAAACGAGCTAGTGGAAATCCTGCACCGCCCGCCGGATTTCGTGCTAGGAGTATTGATGCATTTCTCCAAGCTACCTACTAAGTACTCGCCTACGCACGCCGTAGTCACGTGGTGGTCTCACTATGTCGGCCACGATCACGGCCGACCTTCGACCGCTTTAGCTTCACGGGATGTCCCGTCCTCTTCTTGGTACTCCGAAGTGATCACGGTGGCCTCCTCCGAAGTAAGAATATGCTAGCCGGGACTGGCACACGATGCAAGTGACAAGAGGTAATGGACTTCTGGTTGATAGCAGAGACCGTGTGTCCAGGTCGATGATGCAATAGATATCGCTATGTTCTCATCTGAAGACAAGGACAAGGCCAATCATAACGCCTCCGGCTCGATGATCCTCGTTATCAGCCATGCCGTCGCCTCCCCTTCCCCCTGGCATGCTTCGGTAGTCTAGGTCGCGACCCGCGGAAAAGGCAGCGCGTAGCGCAGACTTCGTCCGGTTGTTCTTCAAAGAACGCAACATGCAGGTAACGGAGTAGCTAGGATGGAATTCAGCCTTGCTTGGAGGACAGGATCATAGGAATAGGAACATGAATTAAAGAAGGTTCAGCTGCGAGCAAAGGCTCCAGCTGAGGTATTGAATGCTGTACGTGACTGCAATTTGATATGTCAAATTGGGAATTGCGAAATTGAAGCGGGGTGCGACTTGACGGGCGTTGCCGGTGAGTTGAGACGATTCACAAGACCAGGCTGACACTGGAATGAGGGACCCGCTTTTCTGACTTAGACAAGGCTGAAGGATTCCCAAATACTCCAAGGAGACTCGTCCCATAGGCACCACAATCTCGTTTTGCTTTCAAACTCTATTTTCATTGATGTTGGAACTTAGCCCCCCTCCCCCTCCCCGTTAAAAAAAAGATATTATATTAGGTCGACAAAAGTGTCAGAGGAGGCTTACCTAGGGTGACATCTCATCGGATTTGGGCATCCACCATTGATTCCTTTGTCTTTTTAGTGGTAAGGTGGTCGAGATTTACATCTGAAAACGGTCCTGAGTATGGCTGCGTTCCTTCCAAGGTCGGCCAGGCTACTTCATACGTGGGGAAGCCAAAGATACGCCAATCGACACAACAATCCCACGCTCATCGTCACCGTCCACCCCCCCGCCTTTGTCCACCACACAAGCCCTCAACGACCTAAAAGTGTCCAGAATACGATCTCCCAGTCTTGGACACGTCCCGCGTTCCCCCAGGAATATGCCAGGCGGCCTCGAAGCTCGCCTTGTGGCCATGGAGACTCAACTCGCACAGGAGCACCGCACCGCACCGCGCCAGCGAAGCCCTCGAGAAGAAATTCCACGCTGCAAATCAAGAGCGCATCGTCCTTGCGCTGCAGCTTCGTAAGCGCAAGAGCAACTCGAAACGTGCGGTCAACGCCGCGAGGTGGAAGTGGTTGGAGAAATCAGAAAATCGCTTGAACGAGGAAGAGTGGTGAAGGAAGAAAGATGAGAGAACCAATCTATCGAAAGCTCAGTGTGCTATCCAACGACCAGCAGGAAGATCATGGTGGACGAAAGAACCGAGTGTTAGAATCCTTCTCGTGCGGCTTGCGTATGACAGCTTTCAAGGTATGTACGTGTTCTCCTCCTCTTTCTCCAGCGGTCGGCTCATAAGCAGAGTCTGAGCCTGTAAACGGTCAGTATTCATATAGAGGTTAAAAAGACATGGATCCAACTCACCTGGCTGGTACTGTCACCCTGCTTGCCATTCTTCTGCTGCGTGCTGATGAGATTCGACATCTTCTTGAACTTCTTGGCCTCAGCATCACGAGAATTCTCCAAGTCCTCCAAGCGCGCGGTCAAGGTGGAAACAGTCCCCTGGTACTTCTCTATCTTGCTCTCCATGGCCTCCATTCGAAGTATCAGGGCTTCCTCGCGACGCTTGGCGTTCTCAGCCTCCGTCTTGACAGCACGGCACTGTGTCATCAAGATCGTATTACTGGTCTCAGCTTGATCCAGGCGTGACATGACGGACTTGGTGCTGCCATCCAAGGCATGTATGAGACCGGTGATGGTGGTGTGGTGGATGGTACCGCGATGCTCCCCGTTGAACAGAAGCTTGAAGGAGGTGTCGAAGTTGTCGCTCATGTCGACCAGCATCTGTTGGAGGAGCTCTGGGTGGCCCTTGCTGCAGTTGTCAACAGCGGCACGGATGACCACGGGCTTGAACTTCTTGACGTCGACCTCGTAGACCTCGACTTGATCCTGCTTGTAGAGGATGCGACACACTCAGTTAGCTTGGGGAGAGACCAAAGCTACGTAGGACCGACGTTGATTCCTTCTTCTTGACCGAAACCCCCCCCTCCCCCACCGACGACGGTTTTGCAACGCCACAAAGATACGAGGGGTAAAGAAGGAAACGAGGCTGGGTGGGAGATGACATGGGGAGACAACTGGGACCTACCTGAACTGCGCCGTCATCAGTGGCGGTGGTGTTTACGTCGGTAGAAGACAGGCTGATAGAGGAGTCGGGAGCGGCTTCATTGGCAGGAGCTGGGAAGGGGGCCAATGCGAAGTTGTGGGGGAGTTGGGAGCAGGAGACGGTGCTGTTGTCGGCATCCTCCACCTTGGTATCGTTGTCTCTGGGCATCGTGAGAAGTTTGCAAATGGCTGTGAGAGATTAATGGGGGGGGGGGGACAATTGG